>JAJOOS010000019.1:5000-33471 GCA_029582725.1 Solanum chiquidenum
GTTGAGGATTTAGGATTTAGGATTTGGGATTTAGGGTTAATGTTAGGATTTAAGATTTAGTATTTAGAGTTTAGGGTTAAGGGTTTAGGGTTAGGGTTTAGGGTTTTGAGTTTAGGATTTAAGGTTTAGGGTTTAGGGTTTAAGGTTTAGAGATTAGGATTTAGGATTTAGGGTTCATGGTTTAGGGTTTAGAGTTTGCATTTAGGGTTTAGGGATTAAAGTTTGGATTTAGGATTTAGGGTGTTGGTTTATGGTTAGGGTTTAGGGTTTAGGGTTTAGGGTTTAGATTTTAGGATTTAGGGTTTGTGGTGTTAGGGTTTAGGTTTAGGGTTTAGGGTTTAGAAATTAGGTTTAGGGTTTAGGGTTTAGATTTTAGGATTTAGGGTTTATGGTCTTAGGGTTTAGGTTTAGGGTTTAGGGTTTAGGGTTTAGGGTTTAGAGTTTAGAATTTTGGATTTATGGTTTAGGGTTTTGGTTTTAGGGTTTAGATTTTAGGATTTAGGGTTTGTGGTGTTAGGGTTTAGGTTTAGGGTTTAGGGTTTATAAATAAGGTTTAGGGTTTAGGGTTTAGATTTTAGGATTTAGGGTTTATGATATTAGGGTTTAGGTTTAGGGTTTAGGGTTTAGGGTTTAGGGTTTAGGGTTTAGAGTTTAGAATTTTGGATTTATTGTTTAGGGTTTAGCATTTAGGGTTTTGAGTTGTAGGTTTAGTATTTAGGGGTTAGTTGTTACTGTTTAGGGTTTAGAGTGTAATGTTTATGATTTATGTTTAAGGGTTTAGGGTTTAAGGTTTAGGATTTAGGATTTAGGATTTGGGATTTAGGGTTTTGGGTTTATGTTTTAGGGTTTAGGGTTTAGGGTTTAGGGTTTATGGTTTAGGGTTTAGGGTTTAGGGTTTAGGGCTTAGGGTTAGGGTTTAGTATTTTTTATTTTTTTATTTGAACGACCCTTGAGGGGGTCAGGGGCTGAGCAACACCCCCAGGCCTTATCATATATGAAAACAAATATAGAAGGAGGGGGACATGTACCTTACCTCCAACCGAAGGTGGGAGAAGAGTCAACCTACCTACTAAGGTTAGTCAACTCCACCCTATACAATAGAGAGAATTCCTCTCTTAATACAAAGTTACTAATAAAACATAAATAAGGGAGACTCTCCCCTTACAAGAAATAATGAAACTAAGACTAAACAAACTACTATACCTAAAGGACATAGTAAATCGAATAGTTTATATCATGTCAAAAATATAGTGTTGTTGTCCTTGAAAAGTTGGACATAATTATATAGAGTGTCTTGAATTGAATGCCTTCTCTGTAAGGCATTTGAGGTATGTTCAAGGTGGTTGTTTAATCGTTTTAAGATTCTTGCGTCTGAAATTTTGTACTCCCAATTTCTCTAATAGATAGCTTCCTTTAACTGTTAGAGGTAATTGATGATGAGTGTAGTAATTTTGTACAATGTCTTGTTGATGACTATGTTTGGCCAGTAGATCAGCAGTACCATTCGCCTCCCTGTAAGTGTGCACACACTGAAAAAACACACATTGGTTAGCAAGAATCTTCAATTCCTGTATATACCTGTGTATCTTCCAAGGGGGAATAACAACCTGCAATAACCACTTAGTTAATAATTCAGAATCAACCTCTAATATAATATTATTGTAACCATGTTGTATACACCAATTTAAACCAAAGCAGGCAGCCTGAACCTCTGCTTGGTTATTAGTTCCTTCACCAAAAGGTACAGCAAAAGCATATACTATACTCCCTTGATCATGTCTTAAAATGCCCCCCCCCCCATTTATTTTCCTGTGATTATGTAAAGCACTACCATCCGTATTTAACTTGTATCTAGTACAAGGAGGAGTCTTCCACATAACTAAGATGACTCGTATCTCCTGTTTGCATTTTTCAATGCATGCCACCAGTTCTGTCCAACTTACATGCAAGTGAAGATATGGGAAAACAAAATTAAGCATTAAAAGCATGTCTTTAATAATCAAGTATTTAACTTTGTGGATACTGGATGTTTTTCCTCCATACTTGGCTGAACATCTGTTCTTCCAGAGATTCCAGCAGATGACAATAGGGAGTATTTGAATGATCATCGTGTGTGTTGTGTTCTTCCCTGCAATACCACTCCAACACAATATCAGGTTCAGTAATGAATTTTGTTGCAGTTGGAGTCCCATGCTGCCTGCAAAGAATTTCCAGATATGGCCTGCAAAATGTCCTTGAAGGAATATGTGTTCAACATCATCCCATCCCTGCTGAAAACAACAATAACATTTCACAGGTTCCACTCCAAAATTTGCTAAAGATTCATTTGTTGGTAATTTATAACGTATTGCTCTCCATAGAAGAAAGGACATTTTAAAAGGTATAAGTCTATGCCAAATTTGGGAATTAAGGACTGTAGTAGCCTTTTTTTTCCTGCACATTTCCGAGGCTGATTTACAAGTGAACTCTCCAGTTTCAGTGAGTTTCCAAACTGCAATGTCTTTAACTCCCTGCACAAACTGAAAGTTAGTATTTAGAATAGATGGAATAAGAAGCGGAGGAACCTATTGTATCAGTTTCCTTTCATTCCATTTTCCATTTACTAAAAAGTGTGCAATGGTAGCATTGTTAAGGCTTGATATAGAGGTATTATAAGTAGCTAGAGCACCCCTTCCTATCTAGTTATCCCACCAAAAGGAACAACTTCCAGATTTGAGTTTCCAGCCTATATTCTCCTCGACTTGAAGCTTGTGTTTCATCATGTATCTCCACATCAATGACTCTCCTATATCAACCTTTTTTGCCACTGGATGAGCTCTTTGGCAGTATTTAGCTTAAAGAAATTGACTCCATAAAGATACTTTAGACCTGAAATTCCACCATTGTTTATATTGTAAAGAAATGCAAATGTCTGATAGCCTTTTGATCCCTATCCCTCCTTCTGTATATGGTAATATCATTGTGTCTAGAGATGCCCAGTGATATTTCCTTTTATCTAGATCCCGTCCCCAGTAAAAATCAGCAATGATAGTCTCAATGTATTTAATAGTAGTGCTGGGGGGAGAAAGGGCAGCCATAGTATGAATAGGTATAGATTGCAAGGCATGTTTGATCAATGTAATTCTACCCCCAAAACTAAGTACTCTTGCCTGCCAGCCACACACTTTTTTGGAAACCTTCTCCACTAAATGCGAATAATAAATGATCCTTTGTCTATCAATATAAAGAGGACATCCTAGATACGTAGGATTGTTTTTCTTTGAAAAAGTAGTCACTTCTTTAATGCTATGGATGATGTCTTGGGATGTATTATCAGGAACCATAAAATGACTCTTTTCTTTGTTAATAAGCTGGCCAGAGGTACTTTCATACTCTCCTAACCTATCCATAATAAGCTTCAGGGAGTGTCTATCTGTAGAAGCAAAAATAATAACATCATCTGCAAAACTCAAGTGATTAATCTGGGGTCCTCTAGGTTCCATAAAGAAACCTCTGTAATTAGTATTCTGATGTAGAGAATTAAGCAACCTAGTCAATACTTCTGCTCCTAAAATAAATAGGGCAGGGGATAAAGGGTCTCCTTGCTTAAGTCCTCTAGTGGAATGAAAGAAACCATGTCGATGCCCATTAATGATTATAGAATACCAATTGTTACTCATTATTCTCCACACTAAATCAATGAATAACTCCCCAAAACCAAATCTCCTAAGTGTCAAACATGTAAATGACCAAGACACTCTATCATATGCCTTGGTCATGTCAAGTTTGATTACAACATTATTTCATGTATATGGTTTTTTAATACTATGAGTAATCTCTTGAGCAAGCATAATACTTTCTGTAATACTTCTACCTCTTACAAACCCGGACTGATTGTCTGATAATAATAGTTGTAGAATAGTAGCCAATCTCATGCTCAAAATCTTAGAAATTATCTTGTTAGAGAAATTACTAAGGCTGATAGGTCGAAGATTAGTGAATTTTGTAGGTTGTTCTAGTTTTGGCAGTAAAACCAAACATGCATGAGACATGAACTTAGGCATAATGTTACCACAAAAGAAAGATTGTGCAGCTGCTAGTAAATCTTCTTTAATGATACTCCAACAAACTTGATAAAATTTACCCCCGATAACATCTGGACCTGCTGCTGAGTTTGGATTCATTGCAAACACAACTTGTCTGAGTTCTTCCATATTAGGAATTGCTTGTAACATCTCATTCTTCTCTGGAGTGACTACTGTAGGAATATTCTGAAGGATTCTGTCATCTATTCTTTCATTCTGACCCTTAAAAATCTGTTGACAATAATCACATGCTACTTGTGCTATTTGCTCCTCACCTTGTATCCACTCCTCATTTTCATTATAAATCTTATGCAAAAATAACCTCCTTCTTCTACCTCTCATCAAAGCACGAAAATATTTGGTATTGGCATCACCATCCTTAAACCATTGTAATTGAGTCTTTTGTTTAAGGATAGATTCTTCCATTTTCAAATACCGAATATAATTTGCATTCATCTGATGAAGTTTATGTCTACTATATTCATTATAGTTAGTCATAAGTTCTTCTTCTGATTGCCTGATATTTTACTCAAATTCCTTAACCTTAGTAAAGATATCTCCATACTCTTTCTTAGACCATTTGCTAATTGTAGCTGTTATTCTCTTCATTTTCTGGTGCAATCTCCACATTGGATTGCCATAGGGTTTAGTATTTAGGGTTTAGGATTTAGGGTTTAGGGTTAGGGTTTAGGAATTTGGGTTTTGAGTTTAGGATTTAATATTTAGAGTAAAGGGTTTAGGGTTTAAGGTTTAGAGTTTAGGATTTAGAGTTTAGGGTTTAGTGTTTACATATAGGGTTTAGGGTTTAGGGTTTAGAGTGTGGATTTAGGATTTAGGGTTTAGGTTTAGGTTTAGGGTTTAGGGTTTAAGGTTCAACGTGTAGAGTTTAGGATTTAAGTTTAGGGTTTAGGTTTTAGGGTTTAGGGTTTGGATTTAGGGATTACGGTTAGGGTTTAGGCTTAAGGTATAGGGTTTAGGGTTTAGAGTTTGGGTTTAGGGTTTATGGTATAGAGTTTAGAGTTTAGGATTTAAGGTTTAGGGTTTAGGGTTTAGGGTTTAGAGTTTAAGTTTTCCAGTTGTAGGTTTGCTGTTTAACTATTAGAGTTTAGGATTTATTGTTTAGGCTTTGTGGTTTAACTATTAGAGTTTAGGCTTTATTGTTTAGGGTTTAGGGTTTAAGGTTTCAAGTTGTAGGTTTAGGGTTTAGCTATTAGATTTTAGGATTTATTGTTTAGGGTATAAGGTTTAAGTTTAGGATTTCAGATTTAGAGTTAGGGTAAAAGGGTTTAAGGGTTAAGATTTACTGTTTACGGTTTAGCGTTTAGGGTTTAGAGTTTAGGATTTAGGGTTTAGGGTATAGGGTTAGGGTTTAGGGTTTAGGGTTAAGGTCTAGGGTTTTAGTTTAGGGTTTAGTGTTTAAGGTTTAGGGTTTAGTATTTAAATTTTAGGATTTAAAGTAATTGGATTTTATTATTTAGGTTTAGGATTTAGGATTTAGGTTTAGGGTTTAGGATTTAGGTTTAGGGTTTATGGTTTATAGTTTAGGGTTTAGGGTTTGGATTTAGGCTATAGGGTTAGGGTTTAGGGTTTTGGATTTAGAGTTATAGGGTTTTAGGATTTAGGTTTAGGGTTTAGGGTTAGGATATAGAGTATAAGGTTTTGGGTTTAGGGGTTTAAGGTTTATGGTTTAGAGTTTAGGGTCTTGTGTTTAGGGTTTAAGGTTTAGAGTTTAGGATTTAGGGTTTAGGGTTTAGAGTTTCAAATTAGGGTTTAGGGTTTATTATTTGGATTTAGGGTTTAGGTTGTAGGTTTAGGGTTAGGGTTTAGGGTGTAGGTTTGAAGGTTTAATGTGTGGAGTTTAGGATTTAGGGTTTAGGTTTAGAGTTGGGGATTTAGGGTTAGGGTTTAGGGTTTAGATTTTAGGATTTAGGGTTTAGGGTTTAGGGTTTTAGGGTTTAGGTTTAGTGTTTAGGGTTTAGGGTTAAGGGTTAGGGTATAGGGTTTTGGGTTTAGGGTTTAACGTCTACTGTGTAGGGTTTAGGGTTTAGGGTTTAGGGTTCAAAGTTTAAGGTTTAGGATTTATGGTTTAGGATTTAGTATTTAGTATATTGGATTTAGGGTTTATTGTTTAGGATTTAGGATTTAGGGCTTAGAGTTTAGGTTTAGGGCTTAGGGTTTTGGGTTTAGGATTTAGGGTTTAGGTTTAGGGTTTAGGTTTAGGGTTTAGGGTTTAGGTTTAGGGTTTAGGGTTTAGGGTTTAGGGTTTAGGGTTAGGGTTTAGGGTTTAGAGTTGAGGGCTTGGGGTTTATGGTTTATAATTTAGAGTTTTGAGTTTAGGGTTTAGGGATTAGAGATTAGGATTTAGGGTTTAGGGTTTAGCGTTTAGAGTTTGGATTTAGGGTTTAGGGTTTAGGGTTAGAGTTTAGGGTTTAGGGTTTAGGGTTTGAGTTTAGGGTTTAGAGTTTTGGATTTAGGGTTTAGGGTTTAGGATTTAGGTTTTGTGTTTAGGGTTTGGGATTTGGGTTTAGGGTTTAGGGTTTATGGTTTATGGTTTAGGGTTTAGGGTTTACAGTTTATAGTTTAGGTTATAGGATTTAGGATTTAGGATTTAGGATTTAGGATTTAGGGTTTATTGTTTAGGGTTCAAAGTTTAGAGTTTAGAGTATAGGGTTTAGGGTTTAAAGTATAGGATTTAGGGTTTAAAGTTTAGAGTTTAGGGTTTATGGTTAAGGGTTTAGGGTTTAGGTTTATGTTTATGATTTAGGGTTTAGTGTATAGGGTATACAATTTAGGGTTTAGGGTTTAGGGCTTAGGGTTAGGATTTACGGTTTTGAGTTTAGGATTTATGGTTTAGGGTTTAGTATTTAGTGTTTAGTGTTTAGGGTTTAGGGTTTAGAGTTTAGAATTTAGGGTTTACGATCTAGAGTTTGAGGCTTAGGGCTTATGGTTTAGTGTTTAGATATATGGTTTAGGGTTTAGGGTTTAAAGTGTGGATTTAAGATTTAGGGTTTAGGTTTAATGTTAGGGTTTAGGGTTTAAGGTTTAATGTGTACAAATTGGGATTTAGGGTTTATAGTTTAGAGTTTAGGGTTTGGATTTAGAGTTTAGGGTTTAGCGTTTAGGGTTTATGATTTAAATTTTAGGATTTAGGGTAATAGGGTTTGGGGATTAGTTCTAGGGTTTAGGGTTTAGGATTTAGGTTTAGGGTATAGGGTTTAGGGTTTACTGTTTAGTGTTTAGTGTTTAGTGTTTAGTGTGTAGTGTTAGGGTTTAGGGTTTAGAGTTTAAAATTTAGGATTTACGATCTAGAGTTTAGGGTTTAGGGTTTAGTGTTTAGATATAGGGTTTATGGTTTAAGATTTACGGTTTAGGGTTTAGGTTTAGGGTTTAGCATTTAGGGTTTTGAGTATTAGGTTTAGGGTTTAGGGGTTAGTTTTTACTGTTTAGGGTTTAGAGTTTATTGTTTAGGATTTATGTTCAAGGGTTTAGGGTTTAGGGTTTAGGATTTAGGATTTGGTATTTAGGGTTTAGTGTTAGGGTTTAGGATTTAGGATTTAGAGTTTAGGGTTAAGGGTTTAGGGTTAGGGTTTAGGGTTTTGAGTTTAGGATTTAAGGTTTAGGGTTTAGTGTAACACCCCGTATTTTAAGTGTACAAGTTTTTACATATATGGAACTTGATTTAGCTTGGTGGTATAAGTAATGAACTTGATTTCCTAGATGAATGGTTACAATAAAGAAGCTATAAGGGTAACACCCGTACATTGCAATATTGCACGATTGAGTGAACGTTAAATTTTAGAAGTATTTAAATTCTGGATCGAAGGGCTATATGTAAGTCTAAAAGTTAAGGTGATCAAGTGTATATAAGTTTTGAGTTAAACAAAGGAGATTATGCTCGGAAAACGAATAAATGAATTGAGGTACTTGTTGGACTTTATAAAGCTAGCAGGTGTCACCTACTTGCTTAGCTCAAATGGGCTAGGTAGATGGGGAAGATTAGTTCATGCATTAGTGGGCTCACTTGAGGCCCAAATTAAATAAAAAGGGAAAAGGAATAGAGATGAGGCCTCACATTAATCTGTCCAAGTCCAACTACTTGAGCCCAATAAAGAATAAGGCCCAAATTAAGGGTATAATTCTGGCCCATGGCTTAATATTAGAAAGGGGAAAGATTGCAGCCCAAGATGAGTACATAAAGGGCCCATTTTGTGTATATATAATTCCAAGCAGCTGCATCACCTACTTGGACCACTTTGACAAATTAGTGACTGATATTAAAACTTAAAGAGGTGGGGAAAAATAAGACCTTTATAATCCCCAAGTTGCTGGCCATTTCCTCACTTTTAAGAATAGAAAAAAAAAGATTTCTCTCTAAGCTTATCCTCTCTCTTTCAAAGCATAGTAGCAGCCATAAGTTTCCTAGGGTTCTTGGATAAACCCAAGCCCTTGCAAGGGAAGCTCAAGTTATTGAAGAGTTAAAGTTAAAGGAAAACGAGTTATAAGAAATTCATTTATGGTAAAAAATTCGGTCATTTCAGTTATTTTTCAAGAAGAAAAGAAAGGATCTGTTGAATTTCAAGTATTCAATTTCACCAATAAGATACGGACACTTACTTCACATTTAGAATTGCACAAAAAAGACTATTTATCTCAGTGAGGTTTGAAGAATTAAGGTAAAGTGACTGCCCTATCTTTGTTTTCCTTAAACACGAGTCTAAGTAGGATATTTTAAGTATACTGTTGATAAGAACTCATGGGATAATGATGGGAAACTATGGTTTCACGTCCTCTATTATATGTGGGATTGTTAGGACTGTTTTGGGACAGGTTGATGTGTAAACATATTGGGGACAACTTGGATGATGTCTGAAAAGGATGTAAATTGTTGATATTGAAATATAGCTGTGTAGTGTGCAAATGCAATAAAAGAAGGCGGGGTTGAAAGAACACCCTTAGTTTGGTAATTATGGGTTTGCTGCCCGAGCATTATTGTTGAGTGAGATTGGACTGCCTAAGCATGTTTAGTAACTACTAATGCTAGTTTACGGGTTTGCTGCCCGAGCATTATTGTTGAGTGAGATTGGACTGCCTAAGCATATTTAGTAACTACTAATTCTAGTTTATCACCTACTCTATTGTAGATAAGTATTTGAAAAGATAGGAAGGTACTTCAAGGTAACTACAACGTGGTACAACAAGGTATGTAAGGCTTTTTGATTTCCTACTAATTGACATGAAATCTAGACTCGTCCTCGACACATAGAGGTAGTCTACCTGCTCCAAAATGACTTATGACCTTGTTCTCACTCTTTAACATGTCTGCACGTTCCCATACATGTTCATTGGCAAATCTATACATATACATTGAATACCCTGCATGAGTTCTCCTTTTAACTAAATAAGGTTCATATATTATTTCAGCTCCTAAGGGTTTATGGTTAAGGCTTTAGGGTTTATGTTTATGGTTTAGGGTTTATGTTTAGGGTTTAGTGTTTAGGGTATACAGTTTAGGGTTTAGGGTTTAGTGCTTAGGGTTAGGATTTAGGGTTTTGAGTTAAGGATTTATGGTTTAGGGTTTAGTATTTTGTGTTTAGTGTTTAGGGTTTAGGGTTTAGAGTTTAGAATTTAGGGTTTAGAATTTAGAATTTAGGGTTTACGACAGGTACCCGATGCCCTAAAGGCCCGAGAGAACCAACATGTAACTTGTGCTTACTATGCATATAACTATGGCAATCTTGTGACAAGTTCACATAGGATGCAACGATACAAACCAACATAAGTAGACCCAAAACTTATATACAAGACTTGGCCGTTGAGGCCACAACTGAACTATATACATAAGTCTACAAAGCCTCTAAAATATTTAAAAAAACTTAAAGTAGGTCGGGACAGACCCCACCTTACTCTTAACTATGATACGATACCAAAATGAATCTACCAAGGACTCAGTAAAGCTCCGAATCAATCTGGAGCTCACCAAAAGTAGTTGAGTGTCGTATGCTCCTACCGAGGAGGTCTACTAGCTGAAGTACTTGTGCCTGCAGCATGAAATGCAGCGTCCCCCACGAGGGACGTCAGTACGAGATAATGTACTGAATATGTAAGGCAATAACATATATAAAATAAGAGTTCGAATGAAACCAAGTATTAATACATGTGTGCATAAATCAGAACAGAAGACCACCTTTGTTAATTCTTGTGGGATCATGTATGTTACATTCTTCTCTTTACCTTTCTGTGTGTTATGACATGTGATACGAATGACCAGCTGATCAGTGGTAGAAAGGAATGACCCATGCTAGGCATTTTAACCCCTGGAATGCGGTCCTCATAATTACACAAATTGGGATCGGCCCATGCTAGGCTTTCGCCCCTGAGCTGCCACCCTTCTATACCAATTGGGATCGGCCCATGCTAGGCTTTCACCCCTGAGCTGCCACCCTTAATTATACAGATTGCTTTACTTAGACTCTTTAATATTTGAGATTGTTGTTTTGGTGGTCATAATCATTTTTTATATTTGGAACTACAGACCAGTAGTAGAAGACATGAAAGTAATACTTCAAGGCAGTAACAATGACATAAGGAGCTATCTAACATCAATGCATTACTTGTGAACTTAAATGACACAATTGACTTCAACTGATTAAGAAGAGGATTCACCAAACTTGCTTTTGCAAATACCATTTCTATATCAGCACATAGGAGGATAATTACACAAGTATAGAGTATTGAACATATAATGAAGTAATTCTATACACTAAGGAGAGGGGGAAATATATTTAGCTATTTGGAGATCATACGCCGCCACTATGTTTCCTTTACTAGGAATAGAACTTAGGAAATTTACTTATTGATATTAATCTCAAGTATCAGATTTCATGCCGAAGAATATTGAATCGAATAGCCTTACATACCTTATTCTCTGACTAATATAACTATCACGATTCAGCCTCCCTTTTTAGATGTTAATCTGCAAGTCGTGATAAATTTAAATTAGCAGTTATCACAACAGTAGCTAACTTTGACGGATAATGAGCCCATACAGCCCTTAAAACAATGTGTATCACCACACCCTCCTTCTCTGCCCAATACATACATTATATATCCTTTTCCAAGATTATCCAAACTGCACCAACAATAATACACATAAAACTGCCTCAAATATGCTTTATCATACAACCAATTATTGAACTCACCACCCCTTTGAGTTTTTTTTTTTACAGCACACCCATAATTCCTCACTAAAACTCATACATAAGGAGGAAGAAAATGGAGAAGTCACCTTACCTCAATTTCTGCAACTTTTCCTTATAACTTGAATTCCTCTAGAACTTCAACTTTCCTTGACACTTAAACCAAAGAAGAAGAGAAAAGTATCTTAATAACCAAGGACGTGAGAAGTAGCTTCTGGAAATATTATGCCTTTATACCTATACTTGAGCATGAATAATATGTTTTCCTAATCATCCATGGGAGAATTAAGCTAAATCCATAAGTGTTTTCACTTACCTTGTCTTGCAGAGATTAGGGTTTCTTCAAGAACCCTAGAAGAACTTTAAGGCTACTGTTAAATCCTTAAGAGAAAGAGCTGGAGATAATCCTCAATAATGTGTGTTAAAATGAGTGAGAATAGCAGCCAATATATCTTTATATTGAGCTTTCTTCACCTTTAAGAATTCCACTAGAAAGCTTCATTTTCAGCCACTAGTTGGTCAAGTAGGTGATGCACCTGCTTATGTACATCAAGTAGCTCAAAAGGTCAAACTAGGTGATGCACCTACTTGCTTTCACTTGGGCTTAAATATTGGGCCTTGGCAGATTTGGCTGCTGGACTTAAATTTCATTTTTCCTTTTATTTAACTTAGTTTGGGCCTCAAGTGAGTCAATTAACATAGGCCCAAATCTGATCCATAAACCTTGGCCTTTTTAACTAGATCCATATAGCTCAAGTAGGTGATGCACCTACTTGGTCCTTTGGACTGGTCAATAATTCAAAGTAGGTGATGCACCTCCTTGTCACTGCAAGCTTAGTTAAGTCAAGCAGGCAGCTCACTTATTTTATTCAATTTTCTAAATATTAATCCCTTTTGCTTTAACTTAGCACTTAACTTTCAACTTTAAGCTCAATTACCACCTTACTGTCTCTTTAAATACTCCCGTTGGAGTTAACTTGCAGTACACATGCTGAAACGTGCAAGGCATCACATCACCTTCCGAGCTAGTATAAACCAACACTAATCATATAAGAATCATGGTCCCTCACCTATACTATAAGGCTATGTCAAGTATCGCAAGAATATAACAAGCATATGCGTATTACGGGCTGTTACATTTCTCCTCTTTTACACTTATCGTTACTTCTGGTGGTTTTATAGTTTTTTTAGTTTGTTCATGTCTTCTGTCTTTTTACATTTGTGAATATGCATTTGATTAGATATTCGATAAACTGTTTCACTGGAAATATGTCCTTGATTGTATCATGAGTAATTTTATGTCAGTATGGATGAATTTAAGTTTTAGTAAAGGAGTGTGTTGGTCATACATATTTGTAACCTTTGTTATTCCTATGTAATCTTCAAATGAACATGTCTATGGTGGTCGGAGACTATTGTTTCTATTTGATTGTCTAGTTTGCTGATTGCATTACTACAATGTCAGTTGTAGGTAGATTTTCTGAAATAAGCTATTACCTTCGTGTGGACAATCTAGATGCGTAAACCATCAAACTAGTACATATAGTACTGCACTAACTTTTTTGGTTTGTAAAATCAGATGTGAAGTGTGAGGTTATGTTGTGTATGGTTAATCCGGTGACATGCATAATGCTTTAATAAGTATAATATTGCATTGTGCAAAGTTTAGGTTTTAGCAACAGTACGAAACATAAAAAAATATCATTGATGGAACATTTGTTTATTCTAACTGTGCGCAACATCCATTTGTTATGGGAGAACATCAGGAAGCACGCCCTTTTGTTCGCTCTTCCTTTCTGGTTTGTTTGTTTAAACTTTTTTTACGATTGAGTAATAATCATCATACTTCTGTTAAAAAAAAGCTAATACATCAATCAACAGGGTAACCTCACATGGCAGCACAAAGGATGAATTTTAAAACCACATAAGCATTTACTTTTCCTATGTTTTGATATCTGAAGATTCTTTTTTGTCTATCATGACTTCAAATCTTCAATATGTGTAAAAGCTAAGGATCTATGATGCTACAGAACAAATCCTGATACACTACCAAAAAAATAGCGTTTAGCGATGCACAATATTCGTCGCTAATCTGCATATATTCGTTGCTAAATTGGATTAGCGACAAAATTTTGTTTGTTACTATTTTAGTCGTTGCTAGCCTCTTAGCGATGAAAAATATTAATTTCATTGCTGGTTTACCGACGTCGCTTACTTGATAAGCATATGCCATATCAGATGCGTGCAAGCCTTGACTGATGATTTCGGTCGTTGGCCTACGACGCCTGTCCGATGCGCACAGGCCACGATCGATGTCGCCCAGCCGATGCACTCATTCCACGGCTGATGCGTGCGGGCCTTGGATGATGTTGCTTTCCTTTGGCCGACGTCACTTGCCCCATAAACATATGTTATTTCAAATGCGTGCAGGCCTGGTTAATGCTACCTGCTATTGGCCAACGTTGCCTGGCCGGTGCGCGCAACCTACAGCCGATGTCACCCAGCCGATAAGCACATGCCACGGCATATGCGTTCTATCCTTGGCTGATGTTGCCCTGCCGATACGCGCATGCCACGATTGATGCGTAAAGGCCTTGGCTGATGCTACCTTCCATTGGCCCCCGTTGCCTGGCCGATGCGCTCTTGCCATATCAGATGCATGCAGGCCTTGGCTGATGCGGCCTGCCGTTGGCTGACCTCGCCTGGTCGATGAGCGCAAGCCACGACCGATGTCTCCCAACCGATGTGCACATGCCACGACTGATATGTGCAGGGCTGATGCTGCCTGCCATTGACTATCATCGCTTGGGTGATGTGCACATGCCACTTCATGTGCGTGTAGGCGTTAGTTGATGCTGCCTGCCGTTGACCGATATCACATGGACGATGTGCACATGCCACGACCGATGTCCCCCAGCCGATGCGCCCATGCTACGGATGATGCGTGCAGGCCTTGGCTAATACTGCCTACCATTGGCTAATTTCGCCTGGCCAATGCCCGCATGCGACGTCAGATGTCACCTAGCTGATGCGCGCAGTCCACAGCCGATGTCGCCCAACCGATTCACATAAATCACGTCTGATGCGTGCAGGCCTTGGCTGATGCTGCCTGTCGTTAGCCAACATCACTTTCTCGATGCGCACACGCCTTGGCTGATGCTTCCTGCCGTTAGCAAGTGTCGCCTGGGTGGTGCACGCAGACCACGGTTGATGTCGCCTAGCCGATGCACACACGCCACGGCTGATGCGTGCAGTCCTTGGTTGATGCCCCTTTCCGTTGGCTGAAGTAGCTTGCCCAATGCGCACATGACACGTCAGATACGTGCAAGCATTGGCTAATGCTGCCTGAAGTTTGATGATGCACGCAGACAACGGTCGATGTCGCCCATCTAATGCGCACACGGCGCGGTTGATGCATGGAGGCCTTGGCTAATGTGGCTTTCCGGTGGCTGATGTCGGTTTGCCGATGTGCGCATGCCATATCGAATCTCGGCTGGCCGATGCGCGCAGGCCACGGTCGATGTCGCAGAGCCGATGCACACACGCCATGACTTATGCGCGCAAGACTTGGTTGATCCCACCTGCCATTAGCCGACGTCGCTTCCCCGAAGCATACAAGCCATGTCAGATGCGGGCAGGGCTTGGTTGATGTTGCCTGCCGTTGGCCGAAGTCGATGTTTCCCATCCGATGCGAACAGGCCACGGCTGATGCATGGAGGACTTGGTTGATGCTGCCTGTTGTTGGCTGACGTCGCTTGCCCGAGGCGCACATGCCACGTCAGATGCGTGCGGGCCATGGCAGATGCTGCCTGCCATTTGCCGACGTCGCTTGCCCAATAAGTACATGCCACGTCAGGTGCGTGCAAGCCTTGGCTGACGATGCCTGGCCAATGCACGCAGGCCAGTACCAATGTCACCCAGTCGATGCGTGTTGTTGGTCAACGATGCCTGGCCGACGCGCGCAGGCCACGACCGATGTCGCCAAGTCAATGCGCACATGCCATGGATGATGCATGCGGTCCTTGGCTGGTATTGCTTGCCTTTGGATGACATCGCTTGCCCGATAAGCACTTTCTACGTCAGATGCGTGCAGGCCTTGGCTGATGCTACCTATTGTTTGCCGAAGTCACCTGGCCGATGCGCGCAGGCTACAACCGATGTCACACAGCCAATAAGCACATGCCATGGCAGATTCGTGCAGGCCTTGGCTGATGCTGCCTGTCGTTGGACGACGTAGATACGTACAGGTGACAACTGATGTTGCCCTGCCTATATGCACACGACACGGCTGATGAGTGCGGGCCTTGGCTGATGTTGCTTGCCTTTGGCCGACGTCTCTTGCCCGCTAAGCGCATGCTACGTCAGATGCGTGCAGACCTTGGCAGATGCTACCTGCTATTGGATGATGTTGCCTGCCCGATCCGCGCAGGCTACGACCGATGTCACCCAGCTGATAAGCACATGCCACGTCATATGCGTGCAAGCCTTGGCTGACGCTGACTGCCATTGGCCGACGTCACCTAGCCAATACGCGCGGGCGACGACTGATGTTTCCCTGCTGAAGTGAACACGCCACGACTGATGCGTGTAGGCCTTGGATGATGTTGCCTGTCGTTGGCTGACGTTGCTAGGCTGATGCGCACATGCCACGTCAGATGCATGCAGGCCTTGGTTGATGCTACCTGCCGTCGGCCGACGTTGCCTGGCCGATGCGCGCAAGCCACGATCGATGTCTCCCAGTCGATGCGCACACGCCAAGGCTGATATGTGCAGGCCTTGGCTGATGCTGCCTACCGTTGACCGATGTCGCTTCCTTGATGTGCACATGCCACTTCAGATGCGTGTAGGCCTTGGCTGATGCTGCCTACCATTGGCCGACGTCACCTGAACGGTGCACGCATGCCACGAACGATGTCCCCCTAGCCGATGCGCGCAGACCACGACCGATATCGCTTGCCCGATAAGCACATGCCACATCAGATGCGTGCAGGCTTTGGATGATGCTACCTATTGTTGGCCGAAGTCGCCTGGCCGATGCGCACATGCTATGACCGATGTCACCCAGCTGATAAGCACATGCCACGGCAGATGCGTGCAGGCCTTGGCTGATGCTGCCTGTCGTTGGCCGACGTAGCCAGGCCGATGCGTACAGGCGACAACCTATGTTGCCCTTCCTATGTGCACACGCCCCGACTGATGCATGCAGGCCTTGGCTAATGCATCTTGCCGTTGGCCGATGTGCGCAGACCACGTCGAATGTCACCTAGCAAATGCGCGTAGGTAACGACAGATGTCTCCCATCTAATGCGCACACGCCACGGCTAATGTATGCAAGCCTTGGCTAATGCGGCTTGCCGTTGGCCGATGTGTGCAGACCACGTTGAATATCGCCTAGCCGATGCGTGCAGACCACGGCCGATGTCGCTTGCCCGATAAGCACATGCCATGTCAGATGCGTACAGGCCTTGGTTGATGCAGCCTGCCGTTGGCCGAAGACGCTTGGCCGATGCACGTAGGCCACGACCGATGTCGCCCTACCAATGCGCATATGCCATGGCTGATGCGTGTAGGCATTGGCTTATGCTACTTGTCGTTGGTCGACGTCGCTTTCCCATTGCGCAAATGCCACGTCAGATGCGAGCAGGCCTTGGCTGATGCCACCTGCCATTCATCCACTTCCCCTGGCCGATGTGCGCAGGCCACGACCGATGTTGCCCAGTCGATGCGCACACGCCAAGACTGATGCGTACAGGACTTGGCTGATGCTTCCTGCCTTTGGCCGATGCCATTTTCCCGATGCGGACAAGCCACTTCAGACGCATGTAGGCCTTGGGTCATGCTGTGTGACATTGGCCGACGTCTCTTGGCTGATTCGCACAGGCCACGGCCGATGTCGCCCATCTGATGTGCACACGCCACGGCTGATGCATGAAGGCCTTGCCTTATGCTTCCTGTCGTTGGCCTACATCGCTTTCCCGATGTGTACAAGCCACGTCGAATGCATGCAGGCCTTGGCTGATGCTTCCTGCCGTTAGTCGACGTGATCTGGCCGATGCGTGCGAGTGACAATCGTTGTTGCCCAGCCGATGCGCACACGCCATGATTGATATGTGCAGAGGTTGGCTGATGCTTCCTGCCATTGACCGACGTCGCTTTCCCTATTTGAACATGCCACATCAGATGCATGTATGCCTTGGCTGATGCTGCCTGTCGTTGGCCGACGTTGCCTGGTCGATGCGCGCAGACCATCGCTGATGTTTCCCAGCCGATGCACACACACCACGGCTGATGCGTGCAGTCCTTGGTTGATTCCCCTTTCAGTTGGCCGAAGTCGCTTGCCCGATGCGCACATGCCATGTCAGATGCGTGCATGCCTTAGCTGATGCTGCCTGATGTTGGCTGATGTTGCCTGATCGATTCACGCAGGCCACGACCGATGTCTCCCATCTGATGCACGCAGGCCACAACCAATGTCACTGAGCCGATGCGCACACGCCATGAGTTATGCGTACAGACCTTAGCTAATGCCGCCTGCCAGTGGTCGACGAAGCACAAAAGCCACGTCAGATGACTGCAGGCGTTGGCTAAAGCTACCTGCCGTTGGCCGACGCTAATGTTGCCCAACCAATGCGCACACGCCACATCTGATGCACGCTGGACTTGGCTGTTACTGCCTGTTGTTGTCCGACATCGCTTACCCGAGGCGCATATGCCAAGACAGATGCATGTAGGACATGGGAGATGTTGCCTGCCATTTGCCAATGTCTCTTGCCCGATAAGCACATGCCACGTAGATGCGTGCAAGCCTTGGCTGATGCTGCGTATTATTGGTCAACAATGCCTGGTCGATGCGCGCAGGCCACGACCGATGTCACCCAGTCGATGCGCACACGCCACGGCTGATGCGTGCGGTCCTTGGCTGATATTCCTTTCTTTGGACGACATCGCTTGCCCGATAAGCGCATGCTACGTCAGATGCGTGCAGGCCTTGGTAGATGCTACCTGCTATTGGATGATGTTGCCTGCCCGATCCGCGCAGGCTACGACCGATGTCACCCAGCTGATAAGCACATGCCACGGCATATGCGTGCAAGCCTTGGCTGACGCTGACTGCCATTGGCCGACGTCACATGGCCGATGCGTGCGGGTGACGACTGATGTTTCCCTGCCGATGTGAACATGCCACGACTGATGCGTGTAGGCCTTGGATGATGTTTCCTGTCTTTGGCTTAGGTTGTCAAGCTGATGCGCACATGCCACGTCAGATGCATGCAGGCCTTGGCTGATGCTACCTGCCGTCGGCCGACGTTGCCTGGCCGATGTGCGCAAGCCTCGACCGATGTCTCCCAGTCGATGCGCACACGCCAAGACTGATATGTGCAGGCCTTGGCTGATGCTGCCTGCCGTTGACCGATGTCGATTCTCCGATGTGCACATGCCACTTCAGATGCGTGTAGGCCTTGACTGATGCTGCCTACCGTTGGCCGACGTCGCTTGAACGGTGCACGCATGCCATGAACGATGTCCCCCAGACGATGCGCACAAGCTACGGTTGATGCGCTCAGGTGTTGGCTAATGCTGCCTACCGTATGCCGATGTCGCCCGGTCGTTTCCCTTAGGCCACGTCAGATGTCACCTAGTCGATGCACGCAGGCCACGACAAATGTCGCCCAACCTATTCGCATAAGCCATGTCTAATGCGTTGCAAGCCTTGGCTGATGTTGCCTGTCGTTGGCCGACGTCACTTTCCCGATGCACACACGCCACATCAGATGAGTGTAGGCCTTGGCTGACGCTGCCAGCCATTGGCCAGCGTCACCTGGACGATGCGCAAATACCACGGCCGATGTCGCCCAGCTGATGCACACACGCCACGGCTGATGCACACACGTCCTTGGTTGATTCCCCCTTCCGTCGGTCGAAATCGCTTGCCCGATGCGCACATGCAACGTCAGATGCGTGTAGGCATTGGCTGATGCTGCCTGACATTGGCCGATGTCGCCTGGCTGATGCGCGTAGGTAACGACAGATGTCGCCCATCTAATGCGCACACGCCACGGCTGATGCATGCATGCCTTCGCTAATGCGGCTTGTGGTTGGCCAATGTGCGTAGGCCATGTCGAATGTCGCCTGGCCGATGCGCGCATGCCACGACCGATGTGAACACGCCATGAATTGTGCGTGCAGCCATTGGTTGATGCCACCTACCATTGGCCGACGTCGCCTCCCTGAAGTGAACAAGCAACGTTAGATGTATACTGGCCTTGGCTGATGCTGCCTGCCGTTGGTCGACGCTGATGTCGCCCAGCCGATGCAAACACAACACGACTAATGCATGCAGGCCTTTGCTGATGCTGCCTGTTGTCGGCCGACGTCGCTTGTCCGAGGCGCACATGCCATGTCAGATGCGTGCAAGACTTTACTGATGCTGCCTATCATTTGCCGACGTATCTTGACCGATAAGCACATGCCACGTCAGATGCGTGCAAGTCTTTACTGATGCTGCCTATCGTTGGCCGATGACGCCTGGTCGATGTGTGCAGGCTACGGCCGATGTCACCCAGTCGATAAGCACATATCATGATAGATGCGTGCAGGCCTTTTCTGATGCTGCATGTCGTTGGTCGATGTCGCCAGGCCGATGCGTGCAGGCGACGAATGATGTTGCCTTGCTGATACGCACTCGCCACGGGTGATACATGCAGGCCTTGGCTGATACTATCTACCATTGATCGATGTCTCTTGTCTGATGTGCACATTCCACTTCAGATGCGTCTAGGCTCTGGTTGATGCTTCCTACCATTCGCCGATATCGCCTGGCCGATGCGCGCAGACCATGGCCGATATCGCCTGGCCGATGCGCGCAGACCATGACCGATGTTGCCCAGCCGATGCACACACATCACGACTGATGCGTGCAGTCCTTGGTTGATTCCCCTTTCCGTTTGCCGAGGTCGCTTGCCCGATGCGCACATGTCACGTCAGATGCGTGCAAACCTTGGTTGATTCTGCCTTACGTTGTCCGATGTTGCCTTACCGATTCGCGCAGGCCACGGCCAATGTCTTCCATCTGATGCATGCAGGACACAACCGATGTCAGTAAGCCGATGCGCACACGCCATGAGTTATGTGTACAGACCTTGGCTGATGCCGCCTGCTGTTGGACGACGAAGCATAAAAGCCATGTCAGATAACTGTAGGTGTTGGACGAAGCTACCTGCTGTTGGCCAACGCCGATGTTGCCCAGCGAATGCGCACACGCCATGGCTGATGCACGCAGGACTTGGCTGTTACTGCCTGTTCTTGTCCGACATCGCTTACACGAGGCGCACATGCCAAGTTAGATGCATGCAGGACATGAGAGATGCTGCCTGCCACTTGCCGACGTCTCTTGCCCGATAAGCACATGCCACGTCAGATGCGTGCAAGCCTTGGATGATGCTGCGTGTTGTTGTTCAACAACGCCTGGCCGATGCGCGTAGGCCACGACTGATGTCACCCAGCCGATGCGCACACGCCACGACTGATGCTACCTGTTGTTGGCCGAAGTCGCCTGTCCGATGCGCACAGGCTACAGCCGATGTCACCCAGCCGATAAGCACATGCCACGACAGATGCGTGCAGGCCTTGGCTGATGCTGCCTGTCGTTGGCCGACGTAGCTAGACCGATGCGTACAGGCGATAACTGATGTTACCCTGCCTATGTGCACACACCACGACTGATGCATGAAAGCCTTGGCTAATGCAGATTGCCGTTGGCCGATGTGCGTAGACCACGACTGATGGATGCATGCCTTGGATGATGTTCTCTATTGTAGGCCGACGTCGCTTGCCCAAGGCATACATGCCAAGTCAGATGCGTGCAGGACATGGTAGATCCCATTTGCCAACGTCGCTTGCCCGATAAGCATATGCCACATCAGATGCATGCAAGCCTTGGCAGATACTGCATGTCATTGGTCAATGACGCCTGGCCGATGCGCGCAGGCCACGACCAATGTCGCCCAGCCGAGGCGCACACACCACGGGTGATGCATGCGGGCCTTGGCTGATGTTGCTTGCCTTTGGACGAAATCGCTAGCCCGATAAGCAGATGCTACGTCAGATGTGTGCAGGCCTTGGCTGGTGCTACCTACCATTGGTCAGCGTCGCTTGGACAATGCGCACAGACCACGATCGATGTGGCTCAGCAGATGCACACACGCCATGGCTGATGCGTGCAGTCCTTGGCCGAAGTCGGTTACCTGATGTGCACATGCGACGTCACATGTGTGCAGGCCTTGGCTGATATTGCTTGACATTGGCCGATGTCGTCTGGACGATGCGCGAAGGCCACGGGCGATGTCGCCCATCTGATGCGCACACGCCACAATTGATTCATGCAGGCCTTGGCTAATGCGGCTTGTTGATGACCGATGTGCGCAGGCCACGTCGAATGTCGCACGTCCGAAGCGTGCAAACCACGATAGATGTCGCCCAGTCGATGCGCACACGCCATGACTGATGTGTACAGGCCTTTGCTGACACTACCTGTCATTGGCCGACGTCACTTGCTCGATGCTGACTTTCTATGTTAGATCCGTGTAGGTAATGTCTAATGTTGCCTACCATTGGCCGTTGTCGCCTAGCCGATGCGGGCATGCCACGGTCGATGTCGTCCAGTCGATGCGCACACGCCATTGGTGTTGCATGCAGGCCTTGGTTGATGTTCTTGCCGTTGGTCGACGTTGCTTACCCGATGCGCACATGCCATGTCATTTGTGTGTAGGCATTGGCTGATGCTGCCTGCCGTTGGCCGACGTCACCTGGCCGATGCATACAGCCCACGACCGATGTTGCCTAGCCAAAGTGCACAAGTCATGACTGATGCTTGCAGGCCTTGGCTGATGTTGCCTGTCACCTACCGACGTCGCTTGCCCAATGCGCACATGCCACATCAGATGCATGCAGGCCTTGGCTGATACTGCATGTCGTTAACCGACAACGCCTAGCCGATGCACCCATACCACGCCCGATGTTGCCCTACAGATGCACACACGCCACAATTAATGCGTGCAGGTCTTGGCTGCTGGCTGCTGTTGGCCGACGTCTCTTGCCCGATGCGCACAACGCACGTCACATGCGTGCAGGCCTTAGCTAATATTTCCGGTCGTTGGCTGACAATGTCTGGCCGATGCGCGCAGGCCAGCACCAATGTCACCTAGCCGATGCGCACACGCCACGGCTGATGTGTGCGGGCCTTGGCTGATGGTGCTTTCTTTTGGCCGATGTCTCTTGCCCGATAAGCACATGCTACGTGAGATGCGTGCAGGCCTTGGGTGATGCTACCATCTATTGGATGATGTCGCCTGCCCGATACGCACAGGCTATGACCGATGTCACCCAGTCAATAAGCACATGCCACGGTAGATGCGTGCAAACCTTAGCTGATGTTGATTGCCGTTGGCCGATGACACCTGGCTGATTGGCGCAGGCGATGGCTGATGTTTCCCTGCCGATGCGAACACGCCACGACTCATGCATATAGGCCTTGGATGATGTTGCCTGCCATTGGCCGATGTTGTCTGGCTGATGCGCACAAGACGATAAGCATATGCTACAGCATATGCGTTCTGTCCTTGGCTGATGTTGCCCTGCCGATACGTGCATGCCACGATTGATGCGTGAAGGCCTTGGCTGATGCTACATGCCATTGGCCCCCGTTGCTTGGCTGATGCGCTCATGCCATATCAGATGCATGCAGGTCTTGGCTGATGCTGCCTACCATTGGCTGACGTAGCCTGGTCGATGCGCGCAAGCCACAACCGATATGCACATGCCATGACTGATATGTGCAGGCATTGGCTGATGCTGCCTGACGTTGACTATCGTCGCTTGGGCGATGTGCACATGCCACTTCATGTGCGTGTAGGCCTTAGTTGATGTTGCATGTCGTTGGCCGATGTCACATGGCCGATGCGCGCATGCCACGACCGATGTCCCCCAACCGATGTGCCCATGCACGGCTGATGCGTGCAGGCCTTGGCTAATGCTTCCTACCATTGGCCAATTTCGCCTGGCCGATGCACGCATGCGACGTCAGATGTCACCTAACTGATGCGCGCAGTCCACGACCGATGTCGCCCAACCAATTCACATAAATCACGTCTGATGCGTACAGGCCTTGGTTGATGCTGCCTGTCGTTGGCCGACGTCACTTTCCCAATGCGCACAATCCTCATCAGATGCTTGCAGTCCTTGGCTGATGCTTCCTGCCGTTGGCCAGTGTCGCCTGGATGGTACGCGCAGACCACGGCCAATGTCGCCTAGACAATGCACACACGCCACGGCTGATGCGTGCAGTCGTTGGTTGATGCCCCTTTCCGTTGGCTGAAGTAGCTTGCCCAATGCGCACATGACACGTCATATGCATACAGGCCTTGGCTGATGCTGCCTGATGTTTGCCGATGTCACCTTATCGATGCGCGCAGGCAACGGTCGATGTCGCCCATCTAATGCGCACACGACATGGTTGATGCATGCAGGCCTTGGCTAATGCGGCTTGCCGCTGGCCGATGTCGCTTGGCTGATGTGCGCAAGCCAAGTTGAATCTCGACGGGCCGATGCGCGCAAGCCACAGTCGATGTCGCTGAGCCAATACACACACGCCACGACTTATGCGCTCAAGACTTGGTTGATCCCATCTGCCATTGGCCGACGTCGCTTCCCCGAAGCGTACAAGCCACGTCAGATGCAAGCAGAGCTTGGCAGATGCTGCCTGTCGTTGGCTGAAGTAGATGTCTCCCATCCGATTGGAATAGGTCACGGCTGATTCATGGAGGACTTGGCTGATGCTACATGTTGTTGGCTGACATCGCTTGCCCGAGGCGCACATAAAACGTCAGATATGTGCGGGCCATGGCAGATGCTGCCTGCCGTTTGCCAACGTCGCTTGCCCAATAAGTACATGCCACGTCAGGTGCGTGCAAGCCTTGGCTGACGATGCCTGGCCAATGCGCGCAGGTCAGTACCAATGTAACCCAGTCGATGCGCAAACGCCACGGCTGATGTGTGCGGTCCTTTGTTGATGATGCTTACCTTTGGCCGACGTCACTTACCCGATAAGCACATGTTACATTAGATGCGTGCAGGCCTCGGCTGATGCTACCTTCTATTGGCCGACATCTCCTACCCGATCCACGCAGGCTACGACTGATGTCACCCAGTCGATAGGCACATGCCACGACAGATGTGTACAAGCCTTGGCTGATGCTGCCTGCCGTTGGCTGACGTCACCTGGTTGATGCGCGCATGCGATGGCTGATGTTACCATACCGATGCGCACACGCCACGATTGATGTGTGCAGGCCTTGGCTGATGCTGCCTGCCGTTGGCCGACGTTGCCTGGCAAATGCTCACATGCCACGTCAGATGCATGCAGGCCTTGGCTGATATTGCCTGCCATTGGCCGACGTCGCCTGACAGATGCGCGCAAGTCACGACCAATGTCTCCCAGCCGATGCACACACACCATGGCTGATATGTGCAGGCCTTGGGTGAAGCTGTCTGCCGTTGACCGATGTTGCTTCCCCGATGTGCACATGCCACTTAAGATGCATGTAGGCCTTGGCTGATGATGTCTACCGTTGGCCGACGTCGCTTGGACGGTGCACGCATGCCACAGACGATGTCTCCCAGCCGATGCGCGCAAGCTACGGTTGAAGCGCTCAGGCGTTGGCTAATGCTGCCTACCGTATGCCGATGTCGCCTGGCCGTTGCCCTTAGGCCACGTCAGATGTCACCTAGTCGATGCACGCAGGCCACGGCAGATGTCGGCCAACCTATATGGATAAGCCACGTCAGATGTGTGCAGGCCTTGGCTGATGTTGCCTGTCGTTGGCCGACGTCACTTTCCTGATGCACACACGCCACGTCAGATGAGTGTAGACTTTGGCTGATGCTGCCAGTCGTTGTCCAGCATCACCTGAACGATGCGCGCATACCAGGGCCGATGTCGCCCAGCTGATGCACACACGCCACGGCTGATGCACACACGTCCTTGGTTAATTCCCCCTTCCGTTGGTCGAAGTCACTTGCCCGGTGCGCACATGCAACGTCTGATGCGTGCAGGCATTGGCTGATGCTGCCTTACGTTGGCCGATGTTGCCTGGTTGATGCGCACGGGTAACGATAGATGTCAACCATCTAATGCGCACACGCCACGGCTGATGCATGCATGCCTTGGCTAATACGCCTTGCAGTTGGCCGATGTTCGTAGGCCACGTCGAATGTCGTCTGGCCAATGTGCGCAGGCCACAACCGATGTCGCTGAGCCGATGTGAACACGCCATGAATTATGCGTGCAGGCCTTCGCTGATGCCGCCTGCCATTGGCTGACGTTGCCTCCCTGAAGTGAACAAGCCACGTTAGATGTATACTGGCCTTGGCTGATGCTGCCTGCCGTTGGTCGACGCTGATGTCGCCCAGCCAATGCGAACACAACACGGCTGATGAATGCAAGCCTTTACTAATGCTGCCTGTTGTCGGCCGACGTCGCTTGTCCGAGGCACACATGCCACGTCAGATACGTGCAAGACTTTACTGATGCTGCCTGTCGTTGGCCGACGACGCCTGGTCGATGTGTGCAGGCTACAGCCGATGTCACCCAGTCGATAAGCACATATCATGATAGATGCGTGCAGGCCTTTTCTGATGCTGCCTGTCGTTGGTCGATGTCGCCAGGCCGATGCGCGTAGGCGACGAATGATGTTGCCCTGCTGATGCACACTCGCCACGGCTGATATATGTAGGCCTTGGCTGATACTGTCTGCCGTTGATCGATGTCGCTTGTCTGATGTGCACATTCCACTTCAGATGCGTGTAGGCCCTGGTTGATGCTTCCTACCATTCGCCGACATCGCCTGGCCGATGTACGCAGACCATGGCCGATGTTGCCCAGCCGATGGACACACACCATGGCTCATGCGTGCAGTCCTTGGTTGATTCCCCTTTACGTTTAACGAGGTCGCTTGCCCGATGCGTACATGTCACGTCAGATGCGTGCAGGCCTTGGCTGATGCTGCCTGTCGTTAGCCGAAACTGCCTGACCGATTCGCGCAGGCCATGACCGATGTCTCCCATCTGATGCACGTAGGCCACAGTCAATGTCACTAAGCCGATGCGCACACGCCATGAGTTATGCATACAGGCCTTGGCTGATGCCGCCTGCCATTGGATGATGAAGCACAAAAGCCACGTCAGATGACTGCAGGTGTTGGCTGAAGCTACCTGCCGTTGGCCGACGCCGATGTTGCCGAGCGAATGCGCACACGCCACGGCTGATGCACGCAGGACTTGGTTGTTACTGCATGTTGTTGTCCGACATCGTTTACCCGAGGCGCACATGCCAAGATAGATACATGCAGGACATGGGAGATGCTGCCTGCCACTTGCCGACGTCTCTTGCCCGATAAGCACATGCCACGTCAGATGCGTGCAAGCCTTGGATGATGATGCGTGTTGTTGTTCAACAACGCCTGGCCGATGCGCGTAGGCCACGACTGATGTCACCCAGCCGATGCGCACACGCCACGACTGATGCTACCTATTGTTGACCGAAGTCGCTTGTCCGATGCGCACAGGCTACGACTGATGTCACCCAGCCGATAAGCACATGCCACGGTAGATCCGTGCCGGCCTTGGCTGATGCTGCCTGTCGTTGGCCGACGTAGCCAGGCCGATGCGTACAGGCGACAATTGATGTTGCCCTGCCTATGTGCACACGCCACGACTGATGCATGCAAGCCTTGGCTAATGCGGATTGTCGTTGGCCGATGTGCGCAGACCACGTCGAATGTCACCTAGCCGATGCGCGTAGGTAACGACAGATGCCTTCCATCTAATGCGCACATGCCACTGCTGATGCATGCAATCCTTGGCTAATGCGGCTTTCCATTAGCTGATGTGCGCAGACCATGTCGAATGTCCCCTAGCCGATGCGCACAGACCACGGCCGATGTCGCTTGCCCGATAAGAACATGCCACATCAGATGCGTGCAGGCCTTGGATGATGCTGCCTACCATTGGGGAACGTAGCCTGGCCGATGTTTCTTAGCCAACACGCACACGCCACGATTGATGCTTGCAGGCCTTGGCAGATGTTGTCTGTCGTCTACCGACGTCGCTTGCCCAATGCGCACATGCCACATTAGATGCTTGCAGGCCTTGGCAGATGTTGTCTGTTGTTGACCGATGTCGCCTGGCCGTTAAGTATAGGCCAAGACCGATGTCTCCCTATCGATGCACCCCCGCCACCGTTGATGCGTGCAGGCCGTGGCTACTGTCTGCTGTTGGCCGACATCGCTTGCCCGATGCGCACATGCCACATCAGATGTGTGCAGGCCTTAGTTGATGCTACCTACGATTGGCTGACGACGTCTGGCCGATACGCTCAGTCCAAGACCGATGTCTCCCAGCCTATGCGCACATGCCACGACTGATGTGTGGGCCTTGGCTGATGCTGCTTGCCTTTGGCCGACGTTGCTTTCCCGATAAGCACATGCTATGTCTGATGCGTGCGGGCCTTGGCTGATGCTACCTGCTGTTGGCCGACGTCTCCTGGATGATGCGTGCAGGCTACGGCCAATGTCATCCATCAGATAAGCACATGCCATGAAATATGCATGCATGCATTTGCTAATGTTGCATGTAGTTGGCCGATGTCGCCAAGACTATGCGCGCATGCGACGAACGATGTAGCCCTACTGATGCGCACACGCCACGACTGCTGCATGCATGCCTTGGCTGATGCTGCCTACCGTTGACCGACGTTTCCTGGCCGATGTGCACATGCTATCAGATGCATGCAGGACTTGGCTGATGCTTCCTGCCGTTGGCCGACGTCGCATGACCGATTCGCGCAAGCCACGACCAATGTTGCCCAGCCGATGTGCACTCCCCACGGCTGATATGTGAAGGCCTTGGCTAATGCTGCCTACCATTGACCGATGTCACCTGGTTGATGCCCACATGCCACATTAGATATCTCCTAGCTGATGCATGCAAGCCACGGCCAATATCGCCCAACCGATTCACAATAGCCATGTCTGATGCGTGCAGGCCTTTGCTAATACTTCTTGTCGTTGGCCGATGTCACTTTCCCAATGCACACACGCCACGTCAGATAACTGCATGCCTTTGCTAATGTTGCCTGCCGTTGGCCAGTGTCGCATG
>JAJOOS010000021.1:0-16552 GCA_029582725.1 Solanum chiquidenum
TGCCATAGTCTTCCACCGAAAAAGTAACCTTAACGGGAATGAAGTGGGCTGATTTAGTCATCCTATCAACAATGACCCAAATAGAATCATGTTGCCTTTGAGTATGAGGCAAAACCACCACAAAGTCCATATTCACCTCCTCCCACTTCCAAGTGGCAATATTTATATCTTGAAATGAACCTCCCGGTTTTAGGTGTTCGGCCTTAACTTGTTGACAATTTGGACATTCGGCCACAAAACCCGCTATATCCTTTTTCATGCCATTCCACCCGTAGTCTTCCCGTAGATCACGGTACATCTTGGTGGCTCCCAGATGAATAGAATACCGCAAACCATGAGCCTCTTCTAAAATTTGCTCTCCCAAGTCATCAACATCCGGGACACATAATCTACCTTAGTATCTAACAGAATATGAAAGAGATTTGAACCAAGGAAATTTTCCTCTTCTAACAGGTTTGATCACTTAGTCGAAGAAGCTGGTCCTAGCCTTACCAAAAGTTCATACTAATCCCTTGTTTAAAGGGAAAGACAAGATCTCTGATAGCCAAAAGAAACCTCCGGATGATGATAGAGAATCAAAAAAAGATCAGGATATTTCTGATGATTCCTCTGATGAAACTTCCTAACACTTGATACAATCCTTTGGTGGTACCCTTATTGATGTTGATATTGTGCAAGAACTAGATTATTTATGTATGGAAGGAAGACTATCACCAAGAAACCCAAAGAAGAATGTTAGGGAATCCCCTATTTAGCATAAACCAAAATAAAAAAATCCCAAGGCTCGCTTATCCTTATGAGAAATATTGGAGAAGAATATTATTGAATTGTGTATACTATTCTTATTCCTATTGCTATTTTTATTCAGATTCCTATTCTAAGTAGGATTATATATACATATTCTTATTCTAACACTCCCCCTCAAACTGGTGAATACAAGTCATATGTACCTAGCTTGTTACAAATGTAATAAATACGAGGACCGATGAAGGGCTTGGTGAGATATCTGCAAGCACTCGACTTCACAAAATTGACAATTAATCTCAATGTGCTTAGTCCTCTCATAAAATACTGGATTTGATGCATAATGTCAGTCAATATCAATGTGCTTGATCTGCTCATGAAATACTAGATTTGATGCATAATATTGATAAAGCACAGAGTGATAAATTCTTGAATCACAGTGTTGAACTTCTCAAGCCAAGTTTTCTCAAGCCAAGCTTTGAGAAGATTATTTCAAACCATAGAGTGACCTACACAATCGACATACAAGGCTATCAGACTCCCCCTAAGCAACAAAACCAGGTGGTTGCTCCATATATACATCTTTCTCAAGATCACCGTGGAGAAAAATATTCTTAATGTCCAACTGATTAAAAGGCCAATGGAGAACGACAACCATAGATAGAAAAAGGCGGACATAAGTCATTTTAGCCACATGAGAGAAAATATCATTGTAATCCAGTCCAAATATCTTAGTATACCCTTTTTTTTTCTTTTTTTTGGGCAAAAGTAAATCTGAAATAAAGGGTGCTCGAAATCTGATATAAAATATATAAATCGTCTCACAATCAAGGAATGAGTAGATCTTAAACAATAAAGTCACCATAAAACTGACTGAAACATGCTCATGTGCCGGATTGCTAGATTTGATGGCTGAAAGAGGTCACAATTTGAGAAAGAAAATTATATATGTAGGGTCAGATTCACAACACGATCCTACTGAAAAAGAGAAATTATATATGTAGGATTGAAATGATGGCACGATTCTATGCAAATTAAATTTGAGTCGTCACCAAAAAGGCACAAGGAACTATGCAAATCAAATATAAGGAGTCACCGAAAAGACACATGGTGCTATGCAATTCAAATATGAGAAAGTAGTTCGGAAAAATCCGCGATACTACGCAAATTAAATATAAGTAGTCCGGAGAGATGTACGATGCAATGCAAATCAGATATGAGAAAGTAGTCACAGAAAAGATGGAAGGATGCTACACAAATTAGATATGAGAAAGTAATCACCAGAAGGATGGCACGATGCCACACAAATTAGGTATGAGAAAGTAGTCACGCTCACCAGAAGGATGACACGGTGCTACACAAATTAGATATAAGAAAGTAGTCATCGAAAAAATGACACGGATCTACACAAACACTGATGGATATGGGTTTGACACAAAACAATCCTAGAAAGTCACATAAAATTGACGCATGGTGACCTATCAGACTGAGTTTTCTTCCCTGAATATGGGATATCATACATCTTACTTTTTTTATGACAAGGAAAACCTGCAGCTGCTAATCTTTGAGTGAGCAAAAGATAAAACTCACGCTCCTCTATGCAATAACTCGCAAACCAAACAAGAGAAGTACCCGCACTACGCAAGTCCGGTGTGACAAGCTTGACCCAGAAGGCGAACAATTTGCTTTCGCTACCACGTGCTTCCTTTGAGTAGCTCTGTCCCAAGTTGGGTGTCGTTGATACTAGCACCAACTTGTGGGGGCATAATAACAAGTGAAGATATTTTCCTATGTTATAGCTTCAATTTTTTTTTATAAAGGTAACATTTGCATATCAATCATCAACTCAAAGCTGGTATCCAAAAATTTACATTATATCCTCCCTCCACACTTGTGTGTCTGGCATAAACAAAAGATAAAGAAAAGAAAAGAAGACAAAAGAAAACTATCCCTAGATCCTCCTTCATCTTTATAAGGACCCTAGAATGTCTACAATAGCCACAGGGTCATCTATATACTCTGAACTACACTAACAGCAAAACAATAATGCAGTTTTTGGATTTAGTTTTTATCTCAATCACTTCCTTTAGTTTAGTTCTTTAAAATTGTTTTTATTATCCTATTATATCTCCTATAGTTATCAGGTATAGAGTTTGTATGTACAACCCTTTATATACTGTAGATTACAATAATAAAACATCGCGTCATTCTTAATAACGCTCCACTCTTCAGTTTATACCTTCTTGGACCATTGAGTGGCTCCTCCTGTCCTTGCAAGAGTTTAGCATTCAAATCGATAAGAGTGGCAATGGGTCTACATCCCATCATTCTTGTCTCCATAAGAATGTCTAAGACATACTTGTACTGCGAGATAATAATACTTGATCCGGACTAAGAAACTTTTATACCTAGAAAATACTCCAGTCTGCCAAGGTTTTTAGACTGGAAATACTTAAAGAGATGTTGCTTCAAATTAGTGATACCATCTTGACGATTGTTGGTGATAACAATATCGTCAACAAAAACCCCAAAATAAACACCCAAATTTGGTGCACAATGTCGATAAAACAAAAAGTGATCAACTCCACTACAAGTCATACCAAACTCTTGAATTACTCTCTTGAAATTTTCAAACCAAGTTTGAGAAGACTGTCACAGACCATTGTGACCTGCATAATCGACAAACAAGGCTACCAGACTCCCTTGAGAACCAAAACTAGGTGGTTACTCCATATGGACTTCTTCCTCAAGATCACCATGGAGAAAAGCATTCTTAATGTTTAACTGATAAAGAGGTCAATGGTGAACGGCAGCCACACATAGAAAAAGGCGGATATATGCTATTTTAGCCACGGGAGAGCAAGTATCACTATAATTCAATCCAAATATTTAAGCATACCCTTAAAGTGAATCTGAAATAGAGAGAAAACACTACTGGAAAACTCATATCTACCCGAAATAGTGCGCGGTCGCCAAAAAGTGCTCAAAATCTGGTGTAAAATATATGGATTGTCTCGGAATAAAGAGAAGAGTCAATGTTGCACAAGAAAGTCACAGAAAAACTAGACGGAATAGGCTCACGCACCAACGTGTGGTACGGAATAAGCTTGCTGACTGTTTGTTTGAGCTCTCACTGTTATAGGAAAGGCAATAGAGTTGCCGACTCTCTTGCAAATCATGGACTTAAACTCAGACAGACTTCATTAGTCAACTCTGTTAGTCAGCTACCAATAAATTCAGGAGGAAAGTATTGCATGGATAAACTCCAATACCCGTCCTTCAGGATGAAGACCAGTAGGAAAAGAATTACTTTAGATAGGAATTTGAATAGAATATTACTTTTTTTTTGCTCCTGAACTTAACTAATTAGAGACCAAATAGGGTATAAGACCAGTAAGAAAATCATTACTTTAGATAAGCCATAATCTGTTTTTGTATATCTTCCACGAGAAGCCTATCCTACAATCCATGTATATATTGCTAAAATCTCAAGTTGTATATGGAGATAAGGTTTGATCTCCAGGATTTTTACAGGTGATAATTAAAGATCCAACCAGGCTCAATGACACTGGGTGGTTTGCTCAAAAGAGGAATTCCTCACTATAAGTTCGTTAATCTTTCTTGCCCATAGAACAGTACCGTAGCAGTGAATTCATCTGATGAAAGTTTGAAGAGATTCAGAGAAAAGCATTGTATTTCTATGATGTTTGGTGGCCTATGTTTTCCAGTTCACTTCTGCTGCAGCTTTGTTTTTCTTGTTTTGCCGCAATTTTCACTTGCATCAAATCTTAGTAACCCCCTTTTTTTTCTGGGAAGGATACATCATATCTTAGTAATCTTTTATTTTATTTGGAAGATGTCACATTTGTCCAAGATCCGGCAATGGTAAGACATTCTTAACAAGGCAAAATTAATGGTCTAAGAAGAGTCGTCATCACAACCAAATATGCATTAGATTTGTTTACAAAATAAAGTAAACCATGGGAAAGCCTTCCCCCATCATCTCCTCTACTATTGCAGCTCAGCAAGTTTAGGACCTTCACAGCTAATGTAATAATACTGAACTGCTCTACACAACTATAAAAAGATTAGCCATGTCCATATATATGTATACTCCAGCTGACAAATTCTATAAGATAGACATTACAAGCAAGCAAGACCATCAACTACTACAAAGCAACAGTAGCAGTGTCTTCTACTGATCTTAAGCCAGAGTTCCAGGTTCAAGCCAGTTTAGGACTTTCATGATTATAGTTTATTGGATGAAGTACTTGATTTTTGAGATGTATGCAACTAATAGCAAGATTAGCAAGAAAGCTACATGTTCAGTGAATAAACCTCCCACAAGTTACTCATGAAAAAATAGTAAAAGAGAATTACAGGAAAAACCAGCATGCCAGGGAGAATAGGAAAGAATGCCATTAAGAAACATGGCATCATACCAGATATCAGATGAGGCAGAGAATGAATATGAAAGCTTACTCTCCATATCCTGCATTTCTCTGAAACACTCTCTATGCCTTCCTCCAATTCCAAAACTGAACTCCTGTGAGCACAAATGGAAGTATCTCTTAGCCCACCTTCACCTTCTATACCTTCTAGAAGACTATCCAATTTCCTAGCCATCTCTTCAACCTTGAGGGAAATCGAGAATTTGACATGATTAAACATGTTCCAATAACTTGTAGAAAAGCGGCAGATAAACTACTACAATAATATAAGCCATTTCAAGTATACTCATCAAAAACAACAACATACTCAGTGTATTCCAAAAATGCATCTCACCATGTACAATGAGAAACCACACAGGATATAATATAAAGGCTTAAGTTATCAACGGTCACTTAAAGTTGTCCGCATAATTTACTTGAACACCTCAACTAAAGCTTGTACCTATTGAACACCTCTACACTTCGAATTGATACCTCGTAGATATTGTTTTGACAATCAAACGAAAATTTAAAGTATGTAAAATACACTCACGATGAAATGGCACAACGACAAATGAAATTGTGACATATATCATTTGGGTTCAAAAAATTATAAAAAAATATATTATAAGAAAATATTTTAAAGTAAAAAAATAATAGAAAAGCAAAAATAAACCCTACACAACCCACCCACCCAAAACATTTTCGGTAGGAACCAGTCCGCCGACCGGCCACCACAGTGCGTCCACCACATGGTGATCACGAGAAGTATCTCCACTTTATATTTATGTCATCAACATCATAGCTGCTATCTACCCTCTCCCTTCTATCCCGATTTGGTGATTTCCATCAACACCATAGCTGTCATTTCTCCAATTTCATTGTCTTCCTCAAACATCAATTAAGATTTGTTAATATTTTTTATATTGTGACTTTTTTAGGGCTTGAATTTTTTGACAATATTAAAGAAAATAATTTTTGATTCGAAGTAGTCTTGCCGGAAAAATGGAGGTTCACCAGATTTTTTTTACCAATCTGATTTTTATTCTTTTACATTAAATTCCCTCCTACAGATTCAACTCTTTGAATTTTTCTACATATTATAATGTTAGAATTTTTCAGATTTGTATCAGTCAACTCTTCTGATTTTTTTTTATTTCGACTATCATTTATTTAATGAGTACTTTTCCAACTAAGATAACAAAGACAATATTGGTGATGGTGGAATGACAGTAGAAAGGAAAAATAAAGGAGAATATAGTAAGGGGGCGTGGCAAGGGAAGGTGGCAAAAGGATTTAGCTGGTGACTGGTGAGGAAATGCAGTAAGGTGGTTTGGAATTGGGGAAGAAGACATGTTTTAGGGATTTTATTTAATGTTGAAATGTTTGCTTGACTTTTTAAATGTTGACGTGTTATTTTGTGATTGGTCTGTAAGTAAAAAATTTTGTTTCACGCGATTCTAGAGGTGTATTACACCTACGATGCCATGTCATCAAAAAGTATTTAATAAGTACATGTTTTGAATAAGAGAGGTGTTCAATAGGTACAACTCTTAATTGAGGTGTCCAAGTAAAATATATAGACAACTTTAAATGATCATGAATAACTTACCTACTATAAAACTCTCACTATTAAAATACACAATTGGGAAGACATAAATTATCATAGGAGGAGCATATGATAGCATACACGAAGATCTAGGTTCAATTGAGAATATATTAGTCGTTCCAAACTATGCACAACCAATCAGTTTAACTATATTGGAAAAAATTGAGGAACTAGCTTACTGCTAAATATTGAGAAATTAACAATCTTATCACACCAAAAGGACTGACTGAAAGAAATAGGTCAAGATGGAGACTTCCCAGAATAGATAAAAGAATGCATTTAACTTTCCAAAGAAAAATGATGATAAATGAAAAAGAAACTGAAGAAAAAGAGAGCATGTTGATACAGGATACAGAGGCACACATACAACCACACTCAACCTTTACATTTCATCCAATATAAAACTTACATCATGGAATTGATTAGATGGAATTGCCTCATAAGTCTCCCTGGTGAAGTGAGGCTCCGATGGAAAACCTTTCTCTGATTGCAACCTTGCGCAGGGAAAAGCAGGTAATGATTCAATACTCCCTGCTCCCGCCATGAATCTTTGCTTGAAAGAACCGATTGATACTGAAGTTCCATCTGTCTCATTTGCACTAGAAGAATTTCTATCAGAAGAATCAAAAGTTCTTCTTAGATCACCACTAAATGGTGTGGATGAGTGTGTTTCATCACTTTTTGAAGAAATTTGAAGTTTACTTGAGTTTGATGAAGCAGTAGAAAATCCTGTTAATGCCATCTTTACAGGTAACTCCATGACACTGCCAGTTTCAGCAATTGGCCCAATTGAAGGAATGGAAAAATTACCTAAGGAATTTCCTGAGAAAGAAATTGTACGAGGTTTAACTTCAGCTACTTTTTGAGTTTGTTGTGTCCTTAAATTATTCACACGTCCAGCATCCACAGGCACAGATGATTTGGATGTGGACTTCTCCAAATTTGCACCTTGGTTCTGCAAAAAGTTAAAGAATGTTTAGACTCTACCAAGATTAATTGTCATCGAAGATATCTTTGCTTCTTGCTGCTTATAGCTTCCTGCTGATGAGAGAGGTTCCCTTACCTGATTTGTGGTTTTAACCACTTCTTCTGAGCTAAATTTTTCTGTTGCATATGATTGAGCACTTGCTGAAAAAATTGTGACCTCTGTCTATTTCATGGGGTTGCAGCCCTGAATCCACTTGGTTGATTTGCTTCCTAGCACTAAAACATTCAACTAGCACATCTTGTGATGATGCCATGCCACTATAGAAGTGTCATTTTTTTCTTCAAAATCAGTAGACTGGGGTGACACTGAAGCAACAGTAGCACTACGAAGACATTTAAATTAATTCATAGATCCTTCAGAAAAGATGATCAACATCATGCATAGAAACCAGTTCAAACCATTGAAAAATAAACTCATAATGGTTGAAACAGCTGGGGAGTTACCTAGCAAAATGGAAAATGGAAAGTCTTCCATCATTAGTAAGACAATGGAGAAGGCAACATGGTGAAACTTCTTTTTCTTCTTCACCAAGCAATAGTTTAATTTCCCCATTTTGGGAAACTTTGTCAATGGCAAGTCCCAATATCAAGATATCATCACCACAGTCTGAAACCAAGATAAATTATTGTATTATTTTAGAAAGCTCGTATAAAGAAAGAAGTAAAACCTCTGTCCAACCAAGTGTTGACACTTAATTTTTTTATGATGAATGATCACATTCAAATTTATTTCTTAACCAAATACACAGAGTAATTAGGTGCAAACATGACAACCTGTGTTGCTCAAACTCCCCAAAAATGACGTCGCACCAGTGGCGGATCCTCCAAAAATGGACTACTTTTACAGGAACTGACATGCACCTGGCGACATTTTTGAAGAGTCCGAGCAGCATAGATGACAACTGCAGAGTGCCCATTTGTCTCGATCATCTTCATAGTCCACATGTTATCCTTCCCTTGTTTAGATTAGACACATTCATTTCACTTCAATCTTCAATTATAGGGGCAGCCTCAGCTAAAATTAACTAAAAAGTCATTAGACTGTTAATCATCAACTTTCACTAAAGACTACATAAAAATCACTCACCCACAAAGGCCAATAAACTCTTTTCAACAATATAACATGATTGATTTTGATAAAGAAAGAAATCAATCATCTTATATTGTTGAAAAGATTTTATTGGCATCAATGGGTGAACGTTTTTCTTGGTCCTCTAATTTTTTCATAAATCCAAAATTATTTAGGGCTGTTGAAATAAAAATAGTAACAATACACGAAAGTAAACTTGCAATGCACAAGGAAAGCAAATTATAAATCATTTGAGTTGAAAGGTTTGACATATGTATCCATAAGAAAGGTTTACATCATTCAGATGAGAAGATTATAGAAACTTTGATTCATTTATTTCAAAGCCAATTTGACATCACTCAGAAGAACTAAAATTGGAAATAAAGAGAAATATATTGTACAAACCAATGAGAGCAATAAATAAAATATTTCTCAAGATGAAATGTTCTTAACCAAAAACATGAGAAAGGAAGAAAGAAGAAAGCAAAATATATTTTCATCTTAACATTGCTGTCCAGTTGTAATAGACATTCACTAGCATCATACCTGCAAAAACATTCCCCGAAACAATTGTCATCTTCAGGACTATAATTTCATATTTTTTAAAACGAGACTGTGTGAAAGATTCAATGGGGTAATTCAGACAGAGAAACGGATTGTGCCAACCCTAACAAAGCAGGCTTATACCAGATAAAGTGGAAATGGAGAGCCTTTGAAGAAGTAGAGAATCATATATGTTAGTAGATTCCTTAACTTTTGGTATATCCCCTTGTATACGGCTAGTTTGGCCATGTTTATGAATGAGAATATATTTACTTGATCAAAAGAAAAAAGATAAGGTGGAACTGAAAGAAAGCTTAGATCACCTTGAGCCTCAATCTTTGGAGACCAATTATCATTCAAAATTTCAATAATTGCAGTTTCATTCTTAGCATCACCAACTGGCCATCCAAACAGCAAAATGTGCTGATCCAAATTCTTCCTATTAGCAACAAATGCCAGCTGACTGTAATTGAATAGCAAAGAAGACTTGATCAAGAATCCCTTTTTGCAAAAGGCAGAAAAGAAAATTGAAATGGATTTACATTACTCAGCAAGTCATAAATGACTTGGGGTTACAGAAACACTCTAAACGACGAAAAGGAGGCATTAAGGCAAAAATGACCTGGAGGGTCATTACAACTGCCCTCCACCTTTTTTGCCGGAAAAAATGGATACCGACACCCACATTTTATATACTCTCTCTCTTCCTCGCTCCCCCCGTCTTCCCACAAGACAACACTTAAACAGGAAAAAAAAATCTGAAACAATAAAAAAAATAGAACAGAAAAAAACACACTTTTAAAGTGGGAACGAGGAAAAAGACGTCAAGAGAAAGAAAGACGGTGAATTCACACTTAGATACTATGAAAGACTCCATTTTCTAACCCAATTCTTTATTTATTATTATTATATAAAAACACCAATTCTTTGATTCTAATGATTTGTCAATTTTTTATGTTAAAGATTTGTACTTCTTTGTCAAATGAATTTTTCTACCAGAGATAGAGAGAGTTTAGAGGTATGGGACGATGTGGTGGAGGGGTGAGGGTGTAAACTAATTTTTTTTAAGAACATTATTTTTATTTTGTTTATTAAAATAGTTTTTTCTTTTTTTTTACTTAAAATATCACATGTAATCATTTAATTAGTTGTTTGGCACGTCATCCGCGAGTATATTACAATCTCCTTAATTTTATTGTTGATTATCAAAATGACACAGCCTGGCCCTACTACAAGTATTTAAAATGGACAAGGCCTACTTGAGATGTCTAAGTAAAAGTTGATGTCAACTTTAAGGGGTTATCGATGGGTTCCGCCTTTAAAATATCGATAAGTTTGAGTCCCATATCTGGTAAACTCAACCACAACTCCTCAACTCTAATTCTTGATTTCTTAGATTGGGGGATTAATATTTCTTCTACAGTGCATCTTTCTGTTATATTTTGGCCTTCTTCACCCTTTTTGGGAAACTTAAAAGCTTGGTATGTTTTTTTGCAGTAAATACAAATTAAAACTCTTTTCATGCATGTATGACATCCTGGTTAAGAAAGATTAGTTTAATATTAGTCAACATTTAGTGTGGTTTTTTTTTTAACAGGTAACTTTTTGTTTATTAATAACAAACTACACGAAGGGTGTGTAGTCCCCCGTATTTACATCCAAGTAAGAAAAAAAAAATAAGATCCTAGTTCTTAATCTTCTCATAAGGAATCAAGTAGATCATAAACTGATTCTAACTCCTCCATTAAGCTATGTTTACACCAAAAAAAGAAAAGCCCTAAACATTTCATCTTTAGTTTCTGTAACGATCCATGACTACACCCTAGAAGTAACATGGCGTACTTGACCCCGAAGGGGTCTCATACAAGTCCTTAGCATATCATAACATAAGATAATAGAAAATACGGAAATTTTTAAAAATTTATCCATACAATCGAAGTCTTTTATAAAAGCAAGCGGAAGTCTTTACTACACTTTTGTCTCAAACCCTCTAATACAACTTTAGAATAAAACTCTTGGGACATATCCCATACAATAGTCTCAACATGAAAATAAAAAACATAAATGAAATAGTGGGTTTGTCCTTGAAGCTATGAGGACTCACCAAATCTTCAACTCCTTTGCTCCTTAGAAACCTAGGTTCAAAATAGGAACTCAAATCTCCAAACCCTACATTTGATGAGAATGTAAGCAAAGTATGCGCTAGTACAAAATGTAATAAATATGTTAGCTAGCATGACATCATAAGAGCATAATATCATAAGGGTTAGTCAACATGAGACATAATCCATAAGCATAATCAAATACTTCATGAAACATCAACTATAAGCATAAGAGACAATATCATAATCATAAGTAAAGTCTCCAACATAAGCATTATTCAACTCCTAGTCACTCATATCATAGTAAGACCACTCTCAAGTAACCTCAAAGCATACTTGTGCAATGCATGAATAACATCTCATAATACCATCCAAGCTAAGTATCCCTTTTTGGTCATCTTAATCATAGTCTATATGCATAGTCAAGACCTAGGCTTTCATATTATAAGAGCACTATACTCCTAAGTAACCTCAAAGCATACTTGTGCAATGCATGAAGGGAATCCCATAATACCATTCACACTAAGCATAACCTTGAAGTCACCTTATTCATACTTACCATTCATTTGGTCTCATTCTTAGCTTACTTCATGTAGACAAGGAGACTATCACCTTTAGTCAATCATATCATGGAAGGCAACTATAGAAACAACCCAAGCTAAACATACATCATTTAAGAGAACACTTCATAAGTAGCTTCAAGTCATACTTGTGCAATTCATGAATAGCATCACATTATACCATTCATACTAAGTACCACCTTAGGCTATCATACTCTAATGATTACTATTTATCATTCTAGACTACCAAAGGATAGCACCCTATTAGGCTAGACAAACCTAGTCATCTTGCTAACATAACTACAGTATTCTAAACTAACTACCTTGGAAGGCATACTATCATGCAAGCCCAAGCTATTCTAGGAAGGGTACAAGTGTTCCATTCTAGCTACCATGAAATAGTCTTAGACCAACCAAGTCATGCTACCCTTACAAGCACACTGTGATGCTAATGTAAGCTACCCTTAGGAGAGTATGATTTCTCAATCATAAGCTACCCTTAGGAGATTATAAGTCCTCAATCCTAAGCTATCATGAAATGGTCTTGGTCAAACCAAGTCATGCTATCATGTAGGCATCCTAATAATGCTAGTTCAAGCTACCCTTAGGACTTAGGAGAGTATAGATCTTCAATCCTAGACTACCATGACTACCACTAACTCAAGCTACTCTTGAAAGCATCTTACAATGCTAATTCAAGCTACCCTTAGGAGAGTATGATTTCTCCATCCTAAGCTACCAATCTTGGTCTTGTCTTAACAAGTCAAGCTATACATGAAGGGAACATATGTCACAACTTCAAGTTATTCTAGTCTAACATACTTTGATTCATTTTAAGTGATTAGCTTTTCAACTTAGAATCATTCTATGTGAGAGAACCTTGTATCTCCTAGCATATTTATGCCCAAGTGTGTATTCATGACTACAAGCCTTACTCTCAAAGCTCTACTTCTTACAATCATCATTCATACCTAGATTTCAAGACATTCTAATCACATTCTTCATTAATAGGTGATTCTAGTCATAATTCATCATAAAGGTTCAATTTCAACTTTACTAGTCATGATCCATCATACACACTATAATCTAATTCAATTCATGTCTATATGTTCCTATTATTGAACAATTACTACTAATAACATCAATTCTAGAAGATCAACTATGAGTCATCAATTTTACCCTTAATGGCATAAACCCACATAATTCAGTTTCATCAATTAGACTAGGGTTAACCATGGAAATCACATAAATTCATCATAATATCATAATTTAATACTAAATCAATCATAATTAATGTTGTGCTAAATTTTTTCCAAGATAGTTAAGGTCCGAAGGTGTATTTGTAATCTTTTTTTTTCTTTTGTTATTATATTATTTATATTTATGTTGATCTCTTCTTCTTTCTTTTTCTTGATTTGTTGATATTTTAACCTTTTGAAAACTTATGTATTTTATTAGGACATTTCAATATGAATGAAAAATTTAGAACACTTGAAAACATTTAAAAAGTTTCCAATTTTTTTTTCAAACCAAGACGTAAAAATATTAACTTTATCATCCAAAATATGGGAATGATAGTTACTCACAGCTCTAGAAGCATCTACATTCTTTAATAATAGTGCTTACAAATTACTACTATCAACATACTCTCTTTTTAAAAAAATAAATGTACCTCATGTGAATCATAAATAAAATATAGATATACTTTTTTATTTTTAGGAAAATAAACACGTAGAAAAATATAAAGACCAGAAAGATTTTCAAAGTTTATTCTTTACATTCTTTGTTTTTATTTTTTTGGCTTCTTTTAAATGTTTACAAAAATAAAATTAACGAAAAATTTTGTAGTTTCACCTGCATTAATAATGAAAGAATTGAAATTAACAAAAAATATATACGATTAAGTGTTAATCTAATTCATTTGTACTTGAAGAGCAAAAATGTGTTTTAAATATATATATATATATATAAAGTTGAATATAGAAAATGTGATGTGGCTTAATTAAACATAGCAATCAAATTCAGTAAACCCCAATTAAATCTAGCAGCCCACTACCCCTCAATTACTAATGCAAGTTTATTTACGGTAAAAACTCAATTAGGCATAACTAATGCCCTTAATACTCATTTATTTATAATTATCCAAATTCGTTATTTACTTCAATTTTATGTTACTATTTTTTTTTATTACTATAAGTACTAAAAAGGAAGTCATTTCTACCACGTAACATTCTTTCTTTTCCATTTCTAAGCTTTCTTTTCAATTCTTCATTATTATTAATGTGCTCCTTCATTTGAACTCTTTTTCCTAAAAAAGAAGTTATTTCTTAGGTTCTTTTTTGTTTGTTTTTCTTTTGCCACAATTATTCATTTTATATTGTATTTTGGTGCAGAATTTTTTTTTGTTAGGAAATAAAGTACAATTTTCCCTTACTTGTGAGAAGTATTTGTCCAAATTCAAGCTTGAAAAACATGTCATCATCAGTAAAATATCATTGTTTGCTATTCTTATTATTTATTGTAAGTTTGTAAATAGTTATACTATGAATTTCAACGTAATATTTTTTAAAGAAAAATGCCCTATTATAAGTAGTAGGAATAATTATATTAATATCATATTGAATTTTGGTAATTCTTATAACTTTGTAGAATATATTATCATTAGTGTTATATCAAATTTTGTTACTTCTTTTCATTTATTGCAAACTTGTACATAATTAGTATTGATTGGAATGTAATAAAAAAAAATTGGAGTAAATGTCTTATTGTAATTTTAGTAATAATTATATCAATTTCATATTGAGTTATGATTATTCTTTCATTATATTTATAAATAAATAAATAAGATTGGTATGATTTTGTATTTGCTCCCAAAACGAATGGCATGTCTTTTTTTTAAAATGTGGATGTTTCTTTTATCTCAAAATAATCTATATAACATATAAAGTTAGGGAAAAAAAGAATGACATGATGTATCTTTTTAATGAGAAAATCATTTTTTCCAATATCATATGCAATTTAAAGTTTAATAGAATTCAATCTATGATGGTTATTAATAGCTATAAGATGAAAATTACCAGATTTTAGTTGTTTTAATTTTATCCTTACTTATAGTACTAAAAGACATTCTTAAGCAAAAGTTAAAAAAATAATAATAATTTAATATCATAATTTATTTTTGAAAACTAACTGTTATTTCATAATTTCACTAATGTACTTACTTTTTTATTCGATTGTCGATATGGGAAGATTTACATTTTCAATATTCTAATTTTTTTTACATCTTAAAATCATATTAGATAGTTTACATATGATTAAATAAAATCATTTTATCTTTTAGGTTTATTACCAAAATTTTACGTTATTTTTTTTCATTTCTTATTTAAGTTGATATTATACATTAATTTAAATGAGTAATCTCATTTACTGTCGTCTTACACATTCATTCGATGAAAAAATCTATATATATATATATATATAAATCTGAAACTAAGCACGCTGATGTGGCATAGCTCATTGGCCAGTACTACTATTTATGTTATTTCTCAGAATTTTGATTATTTTTTTTCATTTTTTTATAATAACTTTTTAAAAATTACTACTCTCTTTCCTTTTATTAGCATTTATTATTACATTTAACTTTTCCTTCCAAATATAACTGTTAAGTACATAATGATGCAAAAATAACTCATTGACTACAAATTAGCACTAACGGCAAGCGTTTCACTATTTTTTTTAATAATAATTGTAGCATTAATGATTATATTTCCCTAAGCATATTCTTTCTACAACTTGCAAACGTTTCAGTTTTTTTTTTTTTAATATTTGCAACATTAATGATTATATTTAATTTCTAATAGCTATTTAAACTCTGTTCATCCCCACTATTTTCCTAAGCATATTTTCTATACAACTAATTAAATTTATTTTACTTATTGTTCCTTTGAGAAACAAGAGGTCATTCCTTGTGGAGTGATATTCGGCTAAAAGTATATATTAATATTACGTAATTGTCTTACATTTTATGCATCATTTTAATTTTTTTGAGTGTTTTGAGTTTATTATGAATTTTATGTGCAAAAAATATATCGAATGAACGTGAATACATGATCAAAAAGATGTGATGTTTCTTATTGTTCCTTTGAGCAACAAGAGGTCATTCCTTGTGGATTTATAATAAGTCTTGTATTTTATGCATCATTTTTTTTTTTGAGTGTTTTGAGCTTATTATGAATTTTATGTGCATGAAATGTATTGAATGAACGTGAATACATGATAAAAAAAAGATGTGATGTTTGCTCCTTTTGAAGCAAAGAAACGAAGATTGAAGGATGACTAGGTACTCACCTCGCGAGACACACAAGTGAAAAAAAAACCAAGAAATTTTAAAATTAATTGAGCTCGCTACTGATTCTTTCGAAGTACAAGTCAAGAAAGATTATTTGTTAATATATATATTCCGACTAATTGTAGTCTCCTTCTGAATTATCATAATTTTATTTATTTTA
>JAJOOS010000024.1:0-19012 GCA_029582725.1 Solanum chiquidenum
CCAAATGTCACTTGGACTTATTTCTAGGGAGACAATGACTCAAACTAGAAGCACAACAACCAGTCACATCATATCATCATATCATATAGGAATTTAATCCACAACATCACTATGCTCAAAACTCTTTACTTCACATAAGTATAGGAGGAACTACCTTCTCCACATTCAATGAGCATCTACATATATGTTAAGCAATCAACAAGACATTTCTTTAATAAGACAACATCAAGCATGCTCATTACCACTCCCATGAAGACAACATCACACAACATCTATGGGTGCAATTTCAACCATGAGAAACAAACTTCATGAAAACTCAAAATACAACTTAAGCATGAATTTTCACAAAAATATGCACATACAAGGAAATCATGTCATAATCATAAACACACATGATTTTCAATTTATACCAAATTAAGAGAGACTACTAACCTCAACTATGGCTAGAAGTAGGGGAAAAAAGATGAGGGTAGCGGGACTTCATGTCGGCCTTGGCATCCCACGTTGCACCCTCAACTAGGTGGTTTCTCCATAGGACTTTTACGGAGGCAACCTCTTTATTCCTCAACTTCTTAACTTGACGATCTAAAATTTCGACCAGAACCTCTTCATAAGAAAGGTTCTCATTCACCCCTAAACCTTCTAGAGGGAGAATGGACACCGGGTCACCTATACACTTCTTTAACATAGAAATATGGAACACCGGGTGAACCGGGGCCAATTTGATGGACAATTTCAACTCATAAGCGACCTTTCCGACACGCTTCAAGATCTCATAAGGCCCAACATACGGAGGGCTAAGCTTCCCCTTCTTACCAAACCTCATTACCCCTTTCATGGGTGAGATATTCAAGTAGACCCAATCACCTACTGCAAATTCATGATCCCTCTTTCTATTATCGGCATAAGATTTTTGCCGACTATGAGCCATTTTCAACCTATCCCTTATAAGTCGAGCTTTCTCCGTAGCCTCATAGACTACCTCAGGACCAAGAAGAGAAAATTCACCCACTTCAAACAAACCAACCAGAGATCGACACCTTCTACCATAAAGTGCTTCAAAGGGTGCCATAACAATACTCTAGTGGTAGCTATTGTTGTAGGAAAATTCTATCAAAGGTAGGTGGTCATCCCAATTACCTTTGAAGTCAATGACACACGCTCTCAACATGTCCTCTAGGGTTTGGATTGTGCGTTCCGCTTGACCATCCGTTTGAGGGTGAAATGTCGTACTAAGTTTCACTTGAGTACCAAGCCCACTTTGGAAAAACCTCCAAAAATGGGAAGTAAATTGGGCACCTCTATCCAAAATAATAGACAACGGGGCCCCATGCAACTTCACAATCTCCTTAATGTACAACTTAGCATAATCTTCCGCCGAATAAGAAACCTTGACGGGAAGGAAATGGGCTGATTTAGTCAACCTATCCACAATGACCCAAATGGAGTCATGTTGCCTACGGGTTCTAGGCAAACCTACCACGAAGTCCATATTGATTTCTTCCCACTTCCAAGTGGATCAATATCTTGAGTTAGACCTCCCGGTTCTTGGTACTCGGCTTTAAGTTCTTTGCAATTTGAGCACCTAGCCACAAAATTTGCTATGTCTCTTTTCATTACGTTCCACCAATAAATATCACGTAAGTCACGATACATTTTGTTGGCTCCCGGATGGATGGAATATCGGGACCCATGGGCCTCCTCTAAGATTGCCTCTTTTAGGACAACCACATCCGTTACATATAACCTCCCTTGCTGCCTAAGCACCACATCTTCTACTTGAGAAAAAGTTTCAATTGCTTTGTTGAGAATCGACTCTTTTAGTTCCATCAAAATAGGGTCAAGATGTTGCTTAGACTTCACGTCAACAACAATCGATGACTCGAAATTATGACGGACCATGACACCTTCTTTTGGGGAATCTTCAAGTCGGACACCCAATCGGGCTAGCCTATGTACATCACGGGTTAACTCCCTTTTATCTTCTTCCACATGTGACACACTACCCACAGATACATGACTCAAAGCATCCGCAACCACATTTGCTTTTCCGGGGTGATAAAGGACACTCATATCATAATCTTTCAAGAGTTCCAACCACCTCCTTTGTCGGAGATTCAATTATTTTTGGGTAAAAACATATTGAAGACTCTTGTGGTCGGTAAACACATCTACATGTACCCCATAGAGATAGTGTCTCCAAATCTTTAAAGCAAAGACTACGGCCGCTAGCTCAAGGTCATGAGTTGGCTAATTCTTCTCATGCACCTTGAGTTGTCTCGAGGCATAAGCTATAACCTTACCATGCTGCATGAGGACACAACCCAAACCTACTCGGGAAGTGTCATAATATACTATAAACCCTTCAGTGCCCTCCGGTAAGGTTAGAACCGGAGCGGAGGTGAGCTTATCTTTCAACAATTGGAAGCTCTTTTCACAAGATTCCGACCATTCGAACTTGGACTTCTTTTGAGTTAAGGCTATTAATGGAGATGCAATATATGAAAATCCCTAAACAAACCTCCAGTAGTAACCGGACAAACCCAAAAAGCTTCGTATGTCGGAAGGACTCAAAGGTCTAGGCCAACTTTTGACCGCATCGGTTTTCTTTGGATCAAATTATATACCATCACTAGAAACAATGTGACCAAGGAAAGCAACCGATCTTAGCCAAAACTCGCACTTGCTAAACTTAGCATAGAGTTGGTGATCTTTGAGGACTTGCAAAACTATCCTCAAATGACTCATGTGATCATCTTCACCTTTAGAGTATATCAAGATGTCATCAATAAACACAATAACAAATGAGTCTAGATAATTTCTAAACACACGATTCATAAGGTCCATGAAAACCGCTGGGGCTTTTGTAAGACCAAAGGACATCACTAAGAACTCAAAATGACCATATCTGGTTCAGAAGGCTGTTTTCGGAACATCAACACCTCTCACCCTAAGTTGGTGATAACCCGACCTCAAATTAATTTTTGAAAAGTAACTCACCTCTTGAAGTTGAACAAATAAGTCATCCATCCTAGGGAGTTGATACTTGTTCTTAATGTTCATCTTATTTAATTATCGGTAATCAATACACATACGAAGAGATCCATCCTTCTTCTTCACAAATAACACCGGTGCACCCCAAGGAGATATACTAGGTTGGATGAAACCCTTATCCAACAAATCTTTGAGTTGAGCTTTTAGTTCCTTTAACTCCGCCGGGGCCATTTGTTAAGGAGGGATTGAAATGGGTTGTGTATCCGGCAATAAATCTATGCCGAAATCTATTTCCCGTTCGGGAGGAATCCCAGGTAAGTCATCGGCAAAGACTTCTGGAAAATCCTTCACTACGGGGACCGACTCCAAATGAGGGATCTCGGACTCAAGATCCTTGACCCTCACAATATGATAGAGAAAACCCTTAGAAATCAACATACGAGCTTTTAGATATGAAATGATGCTTCCCCTAGAAATGAAATTTCCTCCCTTCCACTCTAAAATAGGTTCATTAGGACATTGAAACTTCACAATTTGGGTCCTACAATCTATGGACGCAAAACAAGCATGAAGCCAATCCATACCCAATATAACATCAAAGTCTAACATATCAAGTTCCACCAAATCAACCAAAGTGACTCTATTGGGCAAAGATACGGGACAACCCCTATAAACTCTTTTAGCAACTATGGAATCACCCCCGGGGTAGAAACCAAAAAGGGTTCATCTAAGACATCGGGAAGCATATCAAATTTCATAGCCACTAAAGGGGTTACAAAAGACAAAGAGGCACCAGGATCCAACAATGCATAAACATTAATTGAAAATACTTGTAGCGTACCGGTCACAACATCGGGAGATCTCTCTTGATCACCTCGGGATTGGAGAGCATAGAAGCGATTCTTCTTAGGAGCATCGGGATTTGGGCCACTTGCTTGTTCTTGAGCATTTTCCCTTCCTTGAACCTTTAGCATAGGGAAGTCCCTCCTCATGTGGCCGCTCTTACCACAACCATAGCAATTACCCATGCCAACTAGGCACTTGCCTTCATGTTTTCGACCACACTTTGTACAAATAGGCTTAACAACATAAGGACCACCACCTCTTGCTTCTTGAGGCTTGGGGGTAGACACCTTACCTTTGTTGACCCTTGGAGTATTAGGAGGACCTTGGTTGGAAAGCCACATTTTGAACTTTGACTTATCTTGGATTTCAAACCTAACCTTAGAAGAATTTCCATCATCGGCCCTTGACCTCTTCAATTCTCTACCAACTTGCTTAAGCTTTTTCTCCTCAATTTGTTCGGCATGAACCATAAGATGAGAAATGTCCATGCTTGGGATTAGCATAGCCGACCTACATTCATTTACCACAAGATCGGATACCCCCATAACAAATTTGTTCATTGTAGCTCTAGAGTTCGACACCAAAGTAGGAGCTTGCTTGGATAATTGAGTGAATTTTAGTCCATACTTTTTCAAACTCATACCCCCTTGATGAAGGTTGATGAATTCTTGCATTTTCCTCTCCCTTAGTTCCAAGGGGGAAAACCTATCAAGATAATCCATCTTGAATGTAGCCCAACTTATTGGATCCTCGCTAATAGCCCTCCCCCCTTCCTTCAATTGTGCATGCCATACTTGTGCCACATCTTTGAGTTGATAGGCGGCTAACTCCGCCTTTTCTTGAGAAGACATACCCATAGCCTCTAGAACCTTAAATACTTCATCCATGAACCCTTGTCGATCTTCTTCCACTTTGGAGCCAAAGAAAGTAGGGGGATTCATCCTTGTGAAATCCCTTATCCTAGAAGCGGTACTGCTAGCATTGGGGTTCACTTGCACCCTAGAATCCCTAGCAACTTGAGTGGTCAATGCCTTGAGTCAAATTATGAATAGCCGACCTTATCTCAACATTAGACATAGCCCCTTCTTAAATAGGAACTTGAGGGTTTTGAGGAGCTTGAGGGGGAACCGCCTCATTCACATTCTCCTCACCGGCCCTCCTTGCATTGTTCCTTCTTGTATTCATTGCCTATAAGCACAAGAGAAGGATTAGAAGAAAAGGACTAAATAGAGTTAAGACTCTTAAGCACTACTATGGAATAACACAAGAGTGAAAGTTCCTAAGCATCTTGTAGCCTCCCATTCATAAGTGTGGCACGTTTCACACCTATAAACAAGACTCTACTCGACGTGGTATCTAGTGACATGAATCCTACATTATTCTCAACCTTATGCTCTAATACCAAGTTTGTAACGACTCGAGAGCACCCCCAAGTCGTTACCGGTGTATTCAACCTCGAAAAGGTCTTATACAAGCCCTTAGCATTCATCATGGCATATATCATAGAATAAAATCACGAAATATTTAAAACTTTTACTTTGGAAGTTCAACTTCACTTCATATACGAAAAATAGAATCTAACTTCATTACAATGTACCATCTAGACATAAAAGTATCAAAAATAGGACTTAGCCCTTACATCAATAAGAAGTCTTGAAATAGGAAAGTACAATAATGTATTTCAACATAAGCGAAGAACCAAACATAGAAGCTAGATCATAGGGTCTTCTCCTAGGATTTGAGGACTCACCAACTTGGGGAAGCAACTCCTAGTGTCTTGAGAAGTAAGCTTAAATCCTCAACGGTCCGAACCTAAATGTTTGGGGAGAAAATATGGGTTAGCACAACACACGTACTAAGTATGGCTACTATGCATAAAAACCATTGAAACATGCATAAAAGGACATTTAGTCAAAACATGTTTTTTACCATGTAAATCCAATATGCACACAAAATAATCATCATAGTCGAAACAAACATAATATCATCCCAACATGTAGACAACCCAAGTAATACTAGTGCAATGCAAAGAATAGAACCCCATAACACTATTCAAAGCCAAGTATCACATTAAGCAACCTACCTCATGCATACATTCATAAGATCATATATCATCATAGCTTACCATATTCATAATGATCATACATAACATAGCTTCAACATACATAAGTCATAATCATCATAATCATAAGAGAACACTACTACAAGTATCTCTTAGGATCCCACAAGTGCAATGTGCAAGAGAAGTCCCATACCCTCCCTTACACTGTGTAGAAACCCTTGAGAAAGCCTTAGTAAGAGTTCACACCTTTCATACCTTCATTTACCTTTACATTAGGGAAATATTGCAATAACCAACATAGATCATGAGAGCAACATGGAATTCGGTGTTCTACTCCCACACCGAAAAGAGAGGGTTAACACTTGCCTAAGGTGTAACCATTCGTACATATCTATCTAGGTGGATCCACTAACCTAAAGTCCTATGTGGGCACATAGTTAAGGGTCAAGGAGATTGCTTCTAGAAACCCTAACCTACTAAATGGGGGGGTTTCCATCTCATGAGACAACACATACCGTGGGTACTCCGGACTTGCTAAACGTGACACCCCCATCTCATTTGCATGCTCTTTTGGTGCTAAGCATCAAATTCCCCTTTGTAATCATCTTTAGTCATCACATAAGTTCACATTATCCTTTACTAGACTCTTATGTAGACATCTTACCATAATAGCTCATATGTGTTCATAAGTTAGTAACAATTCTTTCACTTTAGAAACACTTAGAAAGTGAGTAAACCTTTCACTCTACATTACACTATAATCATGAGAACTATATTTCAATCATATAGCAATCATACAATAAAATACATATATACTTCATAGCTAATTCAAGTTTTGAGGGTTAAGGATGAGGAAACTAGGTCATCAACACCACAACAACACATTAGGTATAGCATCATTACAATCTAAGTAATTTACCTTTCATACTTGAGTATAAAGAAGAACCAACCTTCATACCTTCTTGCCCTTCATGGTACATTCATACTTCAATTACCAAGCAATTCATAACCAATACATAATACAAGGTAATTCATGAAGTAATGACATAATCAACATCAATATAAGAAATTGACATATTCCCGTCATAGCTTTCAAGGTTTCCTTCAAAGACTCAACCCTAATTTCATAGAAATTATACATAACCTAGGGTAGAATCATCATACAAACATGAATTAAATAACATCACATTCAATTCATAGCCTTCAATTAATATCCAACACAAACTAGGGTTAGAATTTGGAAAAGAAGAAGAAACATGGGTCTCATGGGGAATTATTCATGAAACCATAAATACAACATAAATTCATCCATAATTGTTCATATAACATCAATCTAAGTCAGTTTATAACATCAATTTCACTTTAGAAAGAAGACCCACGTTTTTGGATTGAAACCTAGAATTTGGAGATTTTGAAATTCATCTTGAAGGGGCCTCTTGGGGAAAGGAATCCCAAGAGTGATAAGCAACCATACCTTATTGACGAATTAACCACAAAAATCCGAGTTGAAACCTTGGAGAGTTGGTCTTCTTCTTGAAGCTCGAATCTTCTTCAATGGAGTTCTTGGGAAGAGAGAGAGTCGAGGGAAGGAGGAACTTTAGGTTTAGATCTTTGGGGTTTTGTGTTTTAGTGATAAAACTGAGGTAAATTGACTTAAAAATCATTATATACACGTCCCCTAAAGTACCTAAAATACCCCTCACTTAGTTGGACTCTTTAATGAAATAAAAGTTGATTTCTGAATTTCTGAATTTTCGTCGCGGAGCTGTTCCCTGAAGATATTTGGAATTAAATTTCGACACAGTAGAGTCCGCGACACGACCGCGTCGCGAACTAAACTTTTGGTCCTTGGTGGAGCTAGTCCGCGACGCGCCCTTGTTCCCTCTAAGTGCAATCTGCAAGTTGCCAAGGCAGCTTGCTTGGCCAAGGTTGGGGTTCTCCTCGGGGTCCCTTAAGGTGGCCCCGGTGTGTCGTATTCGAACGTTATGACCCTATAAACATATATTTACCTAATTTAAACTCTTTTTACAAGATTAAACCATCATACGACACTCCCAAACCTGCCCAAAACCTAAGGACATTCTAGGACACATTCTTCTCTAGTTTACGGACGTCTTGGTGGTTTCTTGACGTTTAGACGTTTACTCTTCCAAACTAAGTCAATTACATTAATTTAGGTTTAGAAACATCATTTTAACTATTTTAAAGTCATTATTCATATGGTGAGGCTCTAACTTAAGTCATAGGATTTCCGGGGTGTTACAATAAGTATTTTAACCGACTAAACTCACCCATTAGAGTCATTCTTTCAAAATTACAAAACAAGATCAAATCTCTTCTCAAAAATATTTTATTCACTAGAAAATTGAAGAAGAAGAAGGGTTCAATCTAGGGTTTCAAAGCATGCCTAAATTTGCACCATTGAAGATAAGAATTTGTCTTTGAGGTATGATAGTTTTCATCCATGGATTCCTTCCATTTATGGAGTTCCCAATTTCTCCAATTTTTAAAGTAGAAATCCCCAATTGAGTTAGGGCTTTTCATCTATGTTATGGTTTCTTTTAATTATTGATTTAATATTATGATCTATGATCTTTTATTCATGATTTGAGTTTATCTCATGTCTTTATGATAATTCCCCATGAACCCATGAAATCCCGATATTTTCCAAGGTATGATCATATGATGTGGGTTTTGAGTTATGAAAGTAGAATATATGAAATCAAGCATGTTTCCATGAAATCTACGTAAATGTTATAAGGGTGCTTTGAGAGTAAAGTAACGATGATGATGTTGTTGTTGAAAGGATTTTCTTATATACACATGAAAGTATGATTGTGAAAGGTTGTCTCACATAGTAAGGATTATAAGGTTAAAAGGCCTTCTCACCGAATTGAATCAAAGATGAAGAGCTATCCTAATGAAACCTAGCTTGGATTGGTTAATGAATGATACATTTTCATTTATGACTTATGACTTAGCTTGGATTGGCAAGATGATGTTCCCTTTCATGGATAATAAGCACAAGTAATAAATAACTATTTCATGGGATTAATACTTATCACCGAGGGTTTACTGTGATGGAAGTTCTCCCTTTAGTACAGGCCAAGTTTGTACTAGCAATCTCCTTATCCCTTATCTACGTGCCCCCATAGGATTATTGTCTAGATAGACATTAGCTAGTGGATCCATCTAAGACAGAAGTTCATGGTCCTCATCTTGGCAAGGAGGACACCCTTTTCGGTGTGGGAGACATCAGGGGATCATGTTATAGCTCACATGGTATCCATGCTGGTTAAGGCTACTTCCCACATTAATAATGAATTAATGTTACTTCAAGAATTATCTAGTATGTGTTCGAAGGTTTTAAAGATCTTAGCTTGCATTGACCATGTTTCATGAATTATGTTTTCTAACTCCTCTTACATCATATTTAACTTGGTCAATTACATGACATAATATGTTCCTTTTTAGCATGATTTAAATGTTTTATGCATAGCTATCATACATGGTACATTGGTTTTTACTAACACATACTTTTGCCTACATTTTCCCTATATGTAGGGTCCGATATTCAGGTTTCTCAGTTTCGTGGCTAGAGGTTGACTTGGTTGATTTCTGAGCTTGGTGAGTCCTCATGCTTTAAGGACGGATTTCATTGTTCTTAGTTTCCTTCATATTTTCAGTTTTGAACATGATGTGTGGGCTAGTCCCGATTTCACTCTATTGTATTAGATAGCTATTGCGACAAGTTTTTTGACTTCCTCTTTAGCTTTATTATATGTCTTGGACATGAAATGTTGTATTTATCTCTTATGTTATATTTCTTATGTTATGAATGCTATGTGGCTTGTAAGGGGCCTTTCGGGGTCCTTTACGCCATGTTATATCAAGGGTGTACCCTTGGGTCGTGACAAACTTGGTAATCAGAGCACAAGTTTTAGAATGGTCCTAGGATGTATCATAAACCACATCGAGTAGAGTCTTATTGTTGAATGTGAAGCATACCACATTTATGAATGAGAGGCTACAACATTATTAGAAAGCTCCACTTCTTTCATTACTCTAAAGTCGTGCGATAGAGTTTAATTCTATAAGGTCTCTCTCCTAATCCTTACCCAATGATCTACAAGATATGTTTACTCAAAGAGCTTATGCTAGAAGGAATGTGAGGGAGAATGTGGAACAAGAAGCTCCTCCTCAAGCTCCTCAAGCTTTGGCCAATCCTTTTGATGAGAAAGAGACTAATGCGGAGTTTAGGGTAACTTTTCAAGTATTGACTCAAGCCATAAATGCCCAAGCCAATAAGAAGGTTGTGGTTCCTGTGATCCCAAATATGGGTACTTCACTAGGACTAATCCTATGGAGTTTCATGGTTCCAAGATTGGGATGTGTGCTTATGCAAAACGGTAAGATGGTTTCCTATGCTTCAAGGCAACTAAAAGTTCATGAGAAGAACTATCTTACCCACAACCTTGAATTAATGGTGGTGGTTTTTCCTTAAAGATTTGGACACATTATTTGTATGGGGTTCATGTTGATGTTTTCATCGACCATAAGAGCTAACAATATGTGATTACCCAAAATGATTTAAATCTTCACCAAAGAAGGTGGTTGGAAATACTGAAGGACAATGATATGAGTGTTCTTTATCACCCTGGAAAGGCGCATGTCGTAGCAAACGCTCTTAGTTGACTGTCAATGGGTAGTGTTGAACATGTTGAGGATGATAGAAAAGAGTTGTCGCGAGATGTGCATAGCTTGGCCCAATTGGGTGTTCGATTGGTAGACTCTGACAAGGGTGGTGTCATGATCCATAATGGTTCCGAATTATCTTTCGTAAATGATGTGAAAGTTAAACAATGTCATGATCCGACTTTTGTGGAATTGAAAGAAGCAGTACTCAAGAAGTCCGTTAAGGCTTTCTCCCAAGGGGAAGCTGGAGTACTTACATACCAAGGTCGATTATGTGTTCCAAATGTTGATGAACTAAGGGAACCGATATTGGAAGAATCCCATAGTTCGCGGTATTCCATTCACCCGGGAGCCACTAAGATGTATCGTGATTTACGAGAATTCTATTGGGGAATGGGATGAAAAAGGATATTGTGATATTTGCACAACTTTTCACCCAAAAATCGATGGGCAACCGAAGCAAACGATCCAAATTTTAGAGTATATGTTGAGAGAAAGTGTTATCAATTTCAAGGGAAGTTGGGATCATCACTTATCGTTGGTAGTGTTCGCTTATAATAATAGCTACCATTCTAGTATTGGTATGGCCCCCTTTGAAGCTCTTTATGACAGGAGGTGTAGGTCTCCTATAGGGTGGTTTGAAGTGGGTGAAGTATCTTTGATTGGACCTGAATTAGTTCATGAGGCTATGGAGAAAGTTTGGCTCATTAGAGACAGGTTCAGAATCACCCAAAGACGACAAAAGTCCTATGCCAATGTTAGAAGAAGAGATCTAGAATTTGATGTGCTTGATTGGGTTTATTTGAAAATCTCACATGAAGGGTGTAATCTGGTTTGGAAAGAAAGGGAAACTTAGTCCCCATTTTGTAGGCCCATATCAAATTTTGAGCCGTGTAGTTAAGGTTGCATATGAGCTTGATTTGCCAAATGAGTTGGCATTGGTGCATCCGTTATTCCATGTCTCTATGTTGAAAAAGTGTGTTGGGTATTTGACATATATAATTCCCCTAGAAGGGTTAGAAGTGAAAGAGAAACTTTCTTTTGAAGAAGTTCCAGTTGAGATCTTGGATCGGCAAGTCAAGAGGTTGAGGAACAAATATGTTCCTTCCATTAAGGAGTTACGGAGAAACCACCTAGTTTAGAGTTCTACTTGGAAGGCCGAGGCCGATATGATGTTCCTATATCGTCATCTTTTTCCTCTTATTTTAGCTCTCGGGAATCAGTTCCTCTTGGTTTTCCTATGTTTGAAGTCATGTGTGTGTTTACATGTTACCATGATTTCCTTAAATTTGCATGTTTATGAAAAAGCTTAAGTTTTGAAAAAAATGGATTTTATAATGTTTTTTCCTCATGTTGTTGAGTATTGAGTATGAGTTGCTTATAGACTTCATGAAGTGAGTTGTAGAACATGCCTTGACTTGGAGTGGAGATCCCCTCCTTAAATTTGTGCCTTTTCAGATTGAATTGCATATGAGCTCCATGAAATTGTGTTGAGCATTGCTTCAGAGTTGAGAGATGGTAGTACCTCCTCGAAGTAGGAAATTGAAATTTCATGCATATTGGGTAGTTAGATGTAGTTCCTACCCCTTATGGTGCATTGAGTATGTTGATATTGGAGTTGATGTTTCCTACTTAGTTGTGTTCATATAGATGAGTTGAATGCATGATAGGTTGCTAGTATTGAGTCTTTTCATTTAGAAATGTACCTAGAATCTCATTCGAGGACGAATGATCCCAAGGGGAAGATAATAATGTAACACCCCAGATTCTTAAGAGGAAAGCTTCCCAATATTTTTAGAAAATGCAGGTGTCACCCACGAGGGCCAACCATGCTCCGTGGTTGGACCCACGCCCCATAGGTGGGCTTCGTGGCTGGGGCACACTGCGAAACTACTCAAGGCAGAACCACAACCAGGAACTACGCCCCATGGTTAGGGGGCTCATTGATTGGCCAAAATCTCTGTCCAGACCACGCTTGACAAGGACGGACAATAGGTCCAACAACAGTTCGTCGGCGGTGTCTCGTGGTTGGACATTTTGGAACAGTTGAGGCGGTTAAGTTTAGGGGCATAAGGGTCTTTTCCGGTTTTATTCAAATCAATATGGTGTCATTTTTTCTAAGTCTAAAACACCTATATAAGTATTTTTAACCCCCATAACCTCTCATTTAAGTCATTCTCTCAAATCCCAAAAGAATTCCCAAAAGTCGTCTAAAAAAATCTCTCTAGAAAGTTGAAGAAGAAGAAGAGGAATCAAGCTAGGTCAAGTTCAACGTCTCCAATCTTCAAGATTTTGTGGAAATTGTGACTAAAGTATGATGGATTTTCATCCATGGGATCCTTCCTCCAATTGAGTCCCCTAGAATTCCACAATTTGAAGAAGAATTTCCCCAATTTAGTTAGGGTTTCTTCTATTGTTGTGGGTTAGGATGAATGTTGATCCAATTGAGTGGATTATGATTTTTTATGATTGAATTGATAGAATTGCATGTATTTAGGATGAAATTACATGTACCCATGCCTATCCTATGAATTTAGGGTTGAATTGATATTGTGGGTTTGATGCCATGTGAGGGAAACTCTATGGGTTAGATATATCCTTATAGGATTGATGAATTTTAACTAGAATTTCTAGAGAATGAAGCTTAGATGATGATCATGGGAATTAGGGTTATGAGATTAAATCTTATGATATGAATTATTTGCAATTGATGATATTGTTGAGGAAGGGATACTTCCCATATGAATTGCTTAATTATGAATGTATGAATGTGATAGGTTTACTCACATGAATGATTCTAGGTTGAAAGGATTATTCATCTAAAATGAATCTAGACTAAAATTCTAAATGAATGATGAGGCTAGAGGTGACTACCCTTGACCTCTATGTTGAAGGATATGTGGTGATTTCCCATACTCCTTAGGATTGAACAAGAGGTGATTCCCTATGTTCCTACTATGATGAATTGACATAGAGGCGAGTACCCATGCTCCTTAGGAAATGATGTGGAGGCGAGTACTCGTGTCATATGATGAGGCTGTTGAGGCGAGTTCTCGCAATCTAAAAGTAAGTAAGGCAAGAGGTGAATATCCATTAGCCTATATAAGCAAGGCATTGAGGCGAATCCCCATGTCTTTAAAAGTAAGTATGACTAATGTGATTATGTTATGAAGTTGACTTGTTTGGAGTGTTGCTGGATATGTCTTCCATGATGTAAGTTTCACTAGAGGTGGATGACCTATGTCTTTGCTAAGCTTAAGTGAGGTTACTTAAGGGAGTATTCCTCTTTCATTACGATGCTTATTATGTCTTGATATGCTATTGTCATATGTCTTATGTCTTATGTTGACTAACGCTTATGTTTATTTTGTTTATGCTACCTATCATATTTAGTACTTAATTGTACTAACACATACTCTTGCCTAGATTCTTATTAAATGTAGGGTCTGGCAACATAAATTCTCACACTCGTGGCTTGCTCTCTTGTTGATCAAGGATGTGAAGATTTGGTGAGTCCTCATTTTGTTCGAGGATGTGATCACCCTTTTTCCTTAGTTCTTACATTTCATGTCTTGACCTATCGTATGGGTTGAGTCCCAAGATTTTATTCATGTTGTTTTTAGATGGTTTGAGACTATGGTATTAGACTTCTGCTCATTTTATAAAATACTTTGATTGTATTGAAAAGTTTTAAATTTCAGCACCTTTTCTATTACCATATGTTATTGTATGCTAAGTGGCTTGTATGAGTCCTCTCGGGGTATTATACACCTTGTTACATCTAGGGGGTACCCCAAGGTTGTGACATTTCCTCGAGAATCATCCTCAGCCCGACAACTTTCAATCTCTTCAGTGATCGAAGTGGGGGTGCCTGGACTGGTGGTACTGGAGGTACCTGCTCTACTTATGAGATGGAGGTGGACGAGGCATAGGAGGCATAGGGATTCGGCTGGATCATGTAATGATTTGGAGCGTCGCTCTTCTCTGATACTCTGTAGGGTATGATCATCCTCTGGTTCGAACACTAAGGCTGGTGATCTGCCCCCCCAAGTTGCCCACACTGTCTTACTATGATGTGGTGAGGTGGGTGGCATAGACGTCCATGCCGTCGGAGGTCTCCTCCGCTAGCGTTGGCTCTACGGGCCCCTTTCCTTTTCCTTTCCCTCGTGTTGAAGTAAGTTTGCCATGTGTAGTCCGGGAGGGTGCAACACTCTTATTGATTACAATGCCTTGGGCCCACTTGTGGGGTGGTTCATTTCTATTTGCGACCTTAGGGGTAGCCATATCTAGAAAACAACATTAAATAGACCAATCTGTTAGAAACAATTCAAAAAACTATCAACTTCAAAAACAATATGCAGGAAAGGTCACTGACTCATTCAGCAAGTCACCGAACCCATTAGGAGAAACAAATCAAGCTCACCGAATGATCCAATTTTGTTTTTTCAGAATTCAACTCAGGTCAGCGATGTCCAGGATCTTTCGGCGAATCGTTGACACCCTTTGGTGAACTAAATTTAGCTCGCCGAAAGTTACAGAACAATTTCTAAAATTTAGGGTGCAGAAGGATGATTTAATAGACATTCGGCGAGTCGCCGAGTGACCTCAGCGAGCTCAGGCATATCGCTGAATGTTACAAAATTATTTCAACAATTTTGAAGGAAAAAAGGTGATGCAGGAGTTAATGAGCGAACCGCTGAACCACCCGGTGATCTCGACCCAGCTTGCCAAACGGTCCATCGTGCCAGATTTTTACCCCAACCTTCAATTTCCAACCCGCAGCTCACAATACAGAAATTAAACACCTATTCTATGCAACGAAGCCCAGACCCATAACATCAATGACTTTGGAGCACTCAGACTTCCCCTAATTTTTCCAAAATTTACCAATCGACGTGTTTTTCCCTTAAGAATGATGTCAGCCGCTCTATCATTGGGAAAAATCAGTCTATCAGTGCAATTGGGGTTACTTAGACTTCACCCACAACAGACCCAACAGTAAATCGACACACACCAACAATCTAAATCAATTATCACCAACATTTCACAATTATCGGCTAAAACAAGGGTAAACAAAACACGATACAGACACATGCTAACAACAATCATTCAACAGTCAAAATCATGCAACTAAAACAATAGGGAAACGGCCATGCATTTGAAACTACAACAAATTAATGGCGGGGTTCGAATAACCAACCTCAAGAGTAGACAACTGAATGCTAGGCTAGCAAATCAAAGAATCAATGCACGAATTCCCCCCCCCCCCCGAGCAATTGATCACACGCAAAACAACGAGAATAGAAATCTACACTATGGTTGTGCAAGTACGAAAGTTGAAAATTATTAAAAGAGGGAAGTTTTTAAATTTAAAAATGGTTCATCCATTTAAGACCCATAAGTTTGCGCGCCAGTCGGCGACGCTTACTTATGTCGTCGACCATTCGGGGATGCGCCAAATATCTCTTTTGTCTGCCGAAGATTAGAGAACCTCCAGCCATTTGATTGGTCCAAAAGGTGATCTAGATCGAGCTCGTCGACCTATTTAACGAGTCACTGATTGGTGCCTGGGCTCGCCTAATTGCTTTTTTTCTCCAAAAATTCAATTTTTTAAACCTGACAATCAAAACCTATTATTCAAACAACAATATTAAAAACTCAAAAACATGGGTTGCCTCCCAAGAAGCACCTTTTTAAAGGTAGTGGTACGACAAAGAAACTCATTTTAGAGTCATTCTTTAGGTTAACCAAGGTATCACTTGGTAGACCCCATTTTTTCTTCAGGTTTAAGTGGGACGAGATTTGGCCCATCTGTGTTTCCAACTACTTAATGGACACCGAGTGATAAATAACCATCTGGTTCAGATATGAGACGTCATCTTTCATTTATTTTAATACTTTCTCTAACTCTTCGACTTTGTTGAGAATACGTGCAATCATATCTTTTGTGCGGAAATTTTAAGGATCAACCCTTTTCTCTTTTGGCTTTTGACCCTTATGCAGGGATACATACTAATCCTTGTGGCCATCCCGCTCCTTCCAGTTTGTCCCATGGTCACGCCATTCCCTATAACGGTTTGTCCCGCCTTCATCACGCTCTCTTTTCCAACCTTGGTTCCCGCCCGGCGTTAGATAGTTCGGACGGAAACCTCCTCCTTGAGTTGCAAGAAAATGTACTTCCTCATTGTACAAGGCCTCAAAGTGTGCATCATCGGGGTTCACTCTACTAACTCCAACCGCATTAAAAGATTTAGAAGCACTACACATGGCATGCTTTGACAATATATCAGTTTGGGTCATCATCTATGCCATGTTCTCCTCCCTCTCTTGATTTTTTTTTTTTTTTTCTTTGTCATTCGATAATTCAAAGTATACACTTACTCTTCCGTAGTGTACCAAGCACGGTTGATCTTCGTCATTCCATCAAGGAGAGTAGATGTTATTTCAAAAGGTTGCTGCATAATTCATCATTGGACAAGTTGATCAGCCACACCCTTGTTGATTGAATCTAGACTCTGGTAGAAAATTGGTAATAACATGTTGTTTGGGAGTCCATGAGTTGGACATTGGGATCCTCATAAGCTAGACCTACGCATTTCCCATGACCGGAGGCAACCCGATAGCACCCACACTACCCAGCTGATCTTCATTTACACCGTTCAAGTTGCCGATGTCATCATTATGTCCAAGCTGGCTAGCATTGCTTCTATTGACACTCATCTCGTCATTTGTTCAAAGGCAGCCAACGACAAACAAAAATAAGTTGATTCAACTAGAACACAATCAGATCATAGTAAACTTCTCTAAGAGAATTCTAAACAAAACTCCCCGGCAGCGGCGCCATTTTTTATAACACTCAACTACACTTCATCCAATTCTAAGTGTAGGCGGTCGCAATCAAGTATGAACCCAACTAAGAAATGGGGTTGATCCACAGAGAGTGATACAAAATAGAATTCAATTATGAAGTAAAATGAGTGTTCTAGTCATTTGTAGAAGTAAACATTAGCAAAACAAGTTAAAGTAAATTCAAGGATGACAACTAGTGTCAAATGGGGGGATTAGAGTGAGCAATTAACAACTATAAAAATAGGGTAGTAATCAAGTAGAGAGGGATCCTTGGGGATGTAATCGATTAAATGCTAATATCGCTATATGCGTGATTAATATCTACTAAAAGACATTGAATATTAGTGGGTAGGCTCGGAATTTGAAGTAACAGACATCTCTAGATCAACTACAATGAATCAAGCAACTTCTCTCGAACTCGACAAGCATAACAATATGAATAGCCCAAAACCTCAATTAATCTACTCTCTCGAGCTAGATTGGAAGGACCGAATTTAGATTCACTTTTTCAAGTTTAATCAACAATAACCCAATCATCACAATCATCAATTGATAGTTTAAATTATAAAACCTCTTTCTCAAGCAAGCCTAGAATACTAAGTTAGAATTGCATTTGCAACTACAATTCATGGATAAAAACACAACTATCAATCAAACCCAATTCAAATGACCATTTAAATCAGTAAAATACTAACACCTATAAGCTAATTAGAGAATTTAATCACATAATCACACCCCCAATGTAACACCCCGTATACGAAAATAGAGATTTTTTTATTTCTGGTGTTACAGGTGGCACTCACGGACACCATCCAGGGACCGTAGATGGACTCACGGTCCGTCCTGCAGGTCCGTGGTTCGTAACAGGAAAGTTCCCCAGAACTCAGTCAGAAAATCGGCTAAGTCCCGACTCACGGACAGACCTACGGTCCGTAGATCAGACCACGGACCGTGGTCTGTGTCCGTTGATCGAGACCTCCTTTGCCTAGCTTCTGACACAAACTACGGTCGACCAGCACATACCTTCATTCGATCCACGGTCCGTAGGTCTGACCGTAGGTAAGGGTCAGCAGCCAGTTAGCTGAAAATTATTGATGGGTCAACTTAAGATGGCCATAACTTTTAGCAAAAAATAAATTATGTGTTCCACTACCTATGGTATGATAGATAATTGAATTATCTTTCCATCGCCACCGAGTTTTCTAAATTCCGACTTCCGAGTAAAAAGTTATGCTCGTTTTAGTTAAGCCCTGTCGAGCAGACCCGACCTACGGACCCAATCGACGGACCATCAATTGATTGACGGACCGTAGGTCCAGTCCGTCGGTCACTCCGACAGCAATTAAGTCAGGGATCTTTTGGTCTTTTCCTATTTCGTTTAACCCCTAAGATACGTCGTTTAAACCCTAAATCATGATATTTTAATTAGTTTAAACCTAGGAACATAACTAGAACTTACCTAAGTCAAATCATTAATCAAACTTAGAAGAATTAGAACGCTAAGAGGAGAAAAGAGGTCAAGAACCCTAGTTCAAGAACACAACAAGTTTCCTTCAGTTCCAGCCC
>JAJOOS010000025.1:0-11435 GCA_029582725.1 Solanum chiquidenum
ATTTTTATAATAATAAATATTGTCACTTAAAAAAATATTTCTATTAAATATCTTATGGTGAGTTACGTTACCTTGAAAGTAGATGAGAGTGGATTCCTGGAGTGCTCAAGTTTGGTTGGAAGTGAAGGCTTCTGCAATGAGCATTTGGTGACCACTTGAAGTAGTGCAAAACTATTAGCAGCCATCTCTAGAAATTATTATTCAGTATATACTCTGCTGATTGATATTGCAAAGGGGATATATATAAATACATATATATAACATAAAGAAATCTATTATCTATTATTACTAATATATATGTGAGAATAACCACACATATCATCATCAACATGCTTACCTGATAGCAATAGGGGTATATTGGTCATTCAACAATATAAATATCAGAAATTCTCCCCACAGCTAAATTCAGCACACCTGAAAATTAGAAGGATAAGGAGCCATACAATTTCTTACTAGAAAAAGCAGAAAAGGACCACTCACATAAAAGGAGCAGAAATAATACTCCTTCCATTTTAAAAAAAAAATTACTTTTCTTTTTAGTTTGTTTTTTTAAAAAATATTTTTTTTCTTTTTTGGTAACATTTTCATTTCAGCATTCTACATGACATATTTTAGGTCGTGAGATTAAGAGTTTGTTTGGCATTTCCTCTTAAAACAACTTATTTTAAAAGCACTTTTTTAAAAATGATTGTTTAGAAAAGTGTTTTTGAAAAAACACAATTTGTGTTTGGCTAATTTATATGAAAAGTGCTTTTCATAAGCAAATTGTGTTTGACAATTTTTTTAAATTAAAATTTACATGTTTAAATTTTCAATCAATATTATACCTTTTTGAGGAGGCTGAAATCTTTAATTGTTATTTTTTTTCTTTTTTCTAATCTTGTAAAAATATTGTTGTTACCTTTTTGCTAATTCTACAAAATAATGTGTAAAATAATATATAATATATAAACGTAAAATTTATTATATAAAAAATAAATTTCTTATAAAATTTAACCATACATATGAAATATGTTAATTAATTAATAAGAAATATATTGGTAAATATGTATTTATGAGAAGGATATTATCGTCTCGAGAAAAATATTTTTTTGTTTCTGCTTCTAAATTTTTCTAAAAGCATAAATTTTAGCTTCTTCCCAACGACAGAAAAACTGTTTCTGCTTCCATTTAAAACAATTTTACTGATTTGCCAAACACTTAATTTTTCAATAAAAATGTTTTTTTTCTGAAAATAAGTGTGTTTGGCCTCCAGCAATGTCAAACAGGCTCTAAAAGACATTTTGTCATACTTTAATTTAAGACCACAAGATTAAAAAATTTAAACGGATGAAGTAATACACTAAGGAATCGTTTGATATAGTTTATTAACAAAAATAATACTTACATTAGTTTTGTGTATTAATAATACCTTGTTTGGTAATTTCTTCATGCCATCAACCCTACCATTATAGACATTGACATTTTACCAGAGGAGGCGGTATTTAGGCATGTATATTTGGCCGCCGTGGGCCTTATGTGTCAATCGCGTATATATGCAAGATTTTGTGCCAATTATATCGATTAATTATCATAAATCAATTAATTCAATTTGTCTGTTTGAGCTTGGAATTTTGTGACTGATTCAGATTTATCTTTTACAAAAATTAATATTTTATTTGTTTTTTAAAAAATATCTAACTTTTTTTAATCTATTTAAAATAATGTTTTTTTTTTCGTTTTTGACCACACTTTAATTTCAATTTTCAACGTGACATGTTTAAGGCCATAATATTAAAGAGCATTTTGGTACATTTGACATAATTTTAATTTATGGCCACGATATTGTAAAGTTTTCTTTATTTTTTTTAAAAATTAGTGTCTAGTCAAACTAGATCATTCTTTTTTAAACAAAGAAAGTATTTACTTTATTTTATTTTTAAGTGATGTCAATTTTTGTACATATATATGAGTCCGGAGAGCCAAAACCTAAAAGGGCAAACAAATTGAGCAGAATTTTCAAAAGAACAATAAAATTGAGTGTGAATCCAAAAAGGCAATATTTAGATGGAACTCTGACGATGTTAAATTTTATGTATAAGGCTCATGCCAGAACTAGCCGTATAAGAGATAAAATTTATTTTATGAAATAAGAAAATATAATAAAATAAAAAATAATAATATAACATGAAATAATAATACTCTAAAATTTAGTATGGTATCACTAGGAAATGTTTCATTTTGCCTTGGATTAAAATGGGTGGAGATCTATCACATTTGAGTCTCCAGTTGTTTTATTGACACCAAATAAGAGGTCACTGTTTGAGATCAGGTAGAGAAGTAATTTTTCAAGTCTTTCAACACCTTGTCGGACAAACAAAAAATGTTTGTGAAAAATTTAAAAATTAAAAATTATTTGTGAAAGATATTTCAAATTTTTAGATTTTTTTTACCTCACCCAACCCTCTGCCCTCTCCCTCTACAAAAAAAAATTGTTTTGAAAAAATATTTCATTTTTTTAAAAAATAATCATTCTTTACGCCCCTCCCCCCCCACCCTTGTCGATTTTTTTTTTTTGAAAAAAATCTCATTTTTTACGCAACCCCCCATCCAGGAGCGGAGCTACAGTGGTGTCAAGGTGTCCGATTGAACACCCTTCGTCAGAAAATTATACCGTATATATAAGTAAAATTATGACTACTTAATATATTTTGGACACACTAAGTCCATCAAGCATGTGTACCTCAGTGATTCTTGGGGCTGAAAAAGTAACGCGCAGGGGGAGCGGAGAGCGCAAGTTCGATTCTCACCAACTATATTTGTCCTTTATGCCATTTTTTATATTTTAAAAAGAGTTTTTTTTATTTGCTTTCTAAATCTAAATAATAGTTAATAAATTTATTATTAGAAATAATTCAAAATTAATATTATTGATAAAATAATCCTTAATTAGATACAACTTAAAAATTTAAGAAAAAAATTAAAAATTTAGCAGCCAAACAGAATTTTAATTGATTTGACTTTGACTTTTTTTATTTTAATTAAAATTTTAAATAAAACTTATTTTTTTTTATTTAATTTAAGTTAATAAACAACCCTAAAATTTTATATAAAACAACTAAAAGAAAAAAATGCTTCATATAGATTTTTTTTAAAAAAAACTTGTTTGATTGTACTCTTTATTTTACATGTCTCATTGTTACTGTCCTCGTCTCTTGAAGCGTTAAAATAATGTCATCCTTAGTTGAATTTTCTGCTATTTTCTCTCTTTTTTTTCTTCTGTCCGATCACGTTATATTGAACTAAATATACACATTAAAATTAAATATTATGTAGTTTAACTTTAAATATTTTTGTACATTTGTTCATAAAAGAAATTTAATTATTAATATTACGTAGTTTGATTTTAAAATTTTCAGTACACCCATTCAATATTTTTTAATTAATGTAATTCTTGGACACCCTTCATAAAATTTCTTGCTTCGCCACTGTCCTCACCCCCTTCCACCCCACCCAAGCTACCCCGCCAAAAAAAATTAAAATTATTTTTGCAAAATATTTCAAATTTTCATTTTTTATGTCACCCCCCAGCCCCCTATCCCCGACACCCTCGTTGAAAAAAATTATTTTTGAAAAATATTTAAAATTTAAAATTTTCAATTTTTACACCATCTCTACCCCCTACCCCCTACTCAGCCATCCCCCATCAATTATTTTAAAAAAAAATTTGAAAAATAATTTATAATTTTATTTTTTACGCCACGGGTTAGAAATTATTCTCCTAAAATAGTATTTTTCTAGTCTCAAGTAAAAAATAAAAGATATTTTTTTGGAAAATATTTTTCATTCACCAGTCAAACATTAAAAAATATTTTTCAAAATATATTTTCTACTCACCAATCAAACATGTAAAAATAAGTTAGAAAACATTTTACATAGAATTTTTTTTTCCTTTCCTTATATTTTCCAATTGGGTACAATTTCTATGTTCTGCTACTGGCAGTCAAAGAAGTTGCAAATTTTATCATTTGTATTTTATTACAAAATAATAGAACTCAATGATTGAACCCGTAAATGCTTAATATCTATTCGATTGGAGATTTAATTTTATTCAATAGGAAGATATTATATAATAATAAATAATAATAATAATTAAATTTTTTTGATAAGTTTTAAGAGTAAAAGTGAACAAAAAAAATGGATTGAGGAATACTTTTAGTCAAATAAATAAATAAGAAACACATTTAAATTTTCTTAGATAGTCCAAAGATATTTTTAGCATACAAACTTTGATTTGTATCCAATTTTGTCGGAAACATCTCCATTTTAGACATTTTTTTAGCAGAAGAGGTATTTAGGCATGTGTAATGTGTTGTTTATTTTCCCGTTGTGGGTCTTATGCGTCAATCGCCTATATTTTGTGTCAACCATATCACAATTCATATTAATTTAATTTGTCTATTCCAACTTGGAATTTTGTGCCTAATATTTATATTTTACTTCACTCAAATTTTAATAGTACTACTATTTACTTTGTATTACTTTTAAGTGATGACAATTTTTGTACATATACATATGCTCCACCAATAAATAGTTGTCATTTGTCAATCATTGGTTTTGGCACCAACCTCCTAGACCCCCTCAAATTAATAAATCCTTGTTAGCAGGGGAAATTTATTTAGAAGAGAGGATTTGATAGAAGTCAATTTTTTGAAATTATCCTTGGAAAATTCAGAACTCGTAAAGTTAAAATTCTGACTTCGCCTCTAACTATGAGAGTAATTAATAAGATAAATATGTAATACAGCGTCCACAATATTCTGCAGTTTCATATAAGTGTTGGAGCTAGCTATAGCAGTACTGAGAATAAGTTGAAAATCCTACAAACAACAATTGGACTTTTGAACGCGTACAAAATTAAATTATTACTCTACTACATATTCTATCTTTCAAGGCTTTTTTTCTCTTTAAAATTCTACTATTAGGTATATTTGGATGAGTGTTTTAGGTGCAGTGCTTAATTAAAGTTTTTGTGTGTCTAACTATATAAAACCTAGCTAACATGATGTAATTAGTAGTATAAGGAGCCATACAAATAGTATAACCACCCTCCAGTTGGTTTGGAGGGTGGTTATCCACATTGATGACCGGGATCAATTTCCCCTCAATGCCTTGTGAGTCGAGCCTATCGCATAGGGTTTGCCTAGTGCGGTTTACATTTCCTGTGTGGTTTGCAGGCTATTACACAGTGCAGTGCGCACAAAGTGTCCACCACAGAGTGCTCATCCGAAGGGGAGGCTGTGGCAGAGGTTATAGCAGCTGCGGGTTATCCTACGTTCCAAAAAAAAAAAAATCTCACAAAAGGACCTCTAAATAATGTTCTATAACTTTGACTTGTACATCATCTTATGTCTGCAACAACTCTATCAACCCTACAATTATAAATATTGACGTTTTACCATTTGATAATCCAATATATACTTTTAAATTTGTCCACTCTAAGACCTAAGTAATCAAGGACATTACAATTGACATACTTCCTGTTGAAGGTTTATCTTGGCCACTTAATTTTAAAATCAAACTTAAGTTCACCTACACGAAAGAAAGAACCTTGTTGAAGGTTCTTCTTGGCCACTTAGTTAACACATAGGGGTTCGTATTTGGAAGATAATTGATGTGAATTGTATTTTAGTATATATAATATGAAAAATGGTAATACGAAACATTTAGTAGTGATAGATTTTTCTTTTAGCAGCATTACTTATTATCACAAAAAAATTTAGAGTTAATTGAGTATTTGAGTTAATGTCATTACATCTAAAGTCACTCACACTCTGTTTGGATCATTGTCACCCATTGTTTCATAATGTATTATATTGTATTGTACTCTATTATATTGTATTGTATGGTAGATACAATGTTTGTCTAGACTGTATTGTTTGTTATTGTTTAATAACATTTTATTGTTTGGTTTGAATGTATCGTATTGCATTGTAATTTATAAATTTACTAAAATATCCTTAATTATTATAGGGTAGGAGGTTTGACTAAAATTAAATAATATAAGGTAAAGGGTAAAATAGTATTATGAAATATTATGTAAAGATATAATTGGAAAAATAAATTAAGTAACAATGGAACACACCAAATCGGTTGTTCCATAAAATAGGGGTTTTCATTGTTACGTAACAACGAAATTTTACAATACAATACAATTTAAGTAACAATCAAAACAAACATTGTAGGTATAGTAACAATACTATACAATACAATGGATAACAATGATTCAAATAGAGTGTAAATATCTCTATTTATTATTATCGCTAATTATAATATTGAGAAAATTATATTCATTACCTAAAATTCTTTATTTTTTGTAGTGTAAAACAATTTTACAAGAAAGATTGTGATTTTCATTAGCATTAATTAATTAATTAGTGCATTACTACTAATGTCCTGATGTGTTGCACTCTCTCGGTCAAGTCAAATTCACGCTTGAAAGTTTAAACTCCCATACAATGTAAATATGTATTTCAATGAGATGATTGTTTCAAAAATCTACTTATAATACCTACTCTAGTCTACTTTATTACTTCCTCCGTCTCATATTAGATGGACAACTTACAAAAAAATATTTATTGTATCTCATATTACTTGATCACTTACTAAATCACAATAGAATTAATTAAATTTTTTCCATTTTACCCCTACAATTAATATGACCTTTGGAAGTTTAAATAAATTTTGAAGATCTAAGAATTTCTTTATTCAAGAGGCTAATTAATATAAATAAAGGGCAAAATAGTAAATTAATCAATCCATTAATAATTTCTTCATTACCGTGTAAAATAAAAAGTGTCCATCTAATATGGAACGAAGGAAGTAGTTTGTTATACCAAAAATAAATGTCATATTGACTTGTTTAATTTTTAAAAATTAGGATAAAATTATCTCTTAATTCCTAATAACTCGTATTATTAACCTAATCATTTTTCAATGCATATTTCAAAATATATATGCTAGTAATTTTTTAATACATCAATACAAATATTACAGGTAATATTACTTCAAAAATACAAATATATTACATTTTCTGTACAGGCTAATCCAAACTATTGTGTTTATTATTTAATGTATACTAATAGAGAACTAAAAAGGCACTTTTATACAAATAAAAATTTGCTGAAAATAAGAGATAACCAAAAATACAAAATTTAGAAATATTATTGGTTCACAGAGAAAGTATAGCTCGAACAACTTGAAGATTTCAGCGTAGGAGCCTTTTCCTTATATAAATGCATTTAAATACAACAAGTTGGTCAATTGATATAGTATTTAATTGTATGTGACAAGATAATTTCTTCTTCTTCTTTCAGTCAGTTCTAACAAAACAACAAACAAGAAAAGAAAATGGATATTTTGATATTTTTTTAAATTTGAAATTAAAAGAATTAAGCATCTACAACTTTTGAGAGAAGTTACTATATTATATATTGGATTATATTTTAATCTAATTCAGATTTTGCTAACCTTTATAGTGATATTGAATATAATCAACATAATATGATGCAGTGATGAAATTGTTTGATCTTGAGATCGAGTCATAAATATAACAAAATTCTAGAAATACAACAAGTTGGTCAATTGATATAATATTTAATTGTATGTGACAAGATAATTTTGTCTTCTTCTTCTTCTCCCAGTCAGTTCTAACAAAACAACAAACAAAAAAACAAAAAAACAAAATGGATATTTTGATATTTTTTATATTTGAAACTAAAAGAATTAAGCATCTACAACTTTTGAGAGAAGTTACTATATTATATATTGGATTATATTTTAATCTAATTCAGATTTTGCTAACCTTTATCGTGATATTGAATATAATCAACATAATATGGTGCATTGATGAAATTGTTTGGTCTTGAAATCGAGTCATAAATATAAAAAAGTTCTAGAGCACTATCCCAAAATAGATTTTACAATGCACGATTTGATTGTAAATAATTTTCAAGAATTTGAATTATATTATACCTTTAAAGGTAGAAATGTTGATAAATTTTGTCATCTTTAAACTTTGGGATCAATTATATTTTTATTAGATATATTTAAATGATATAAAGTAATTTCTGAGCAAAAAATAAAAGTAGAACAACATCTATTGCTTGGCAGAAGTTGTTGACATTTTTTAAAAGGCGCAACGTCACGGTGACTCAAAAAACATACATTGCTTGACAGTAGTCTGGGTGTCAACATTTGTAGTTGTTCTCTATTCATTTATTTTGATCTAATTTAGTTCAGTTAATGCTATTAAGGGAGAAAACAAAGCGCTGCAATGAAGATTTTTTTGGAAAAACTATATGAGGACCTCCATAGTGAGTTTGTGAAGCATTACGTATAGTGCCGCCGTATTTCTCACGCATATTTTCACATTTACGGGCCAACTTTTCAAAATTACCTTAATTTCATAATTTTTCATGTGTATAGCCCATAGATTTGGCGCCTTGGGACACTCAAAAAAAATTTCTGAAACAAAACTATATAACGATCTTCATAACGAATTGGGGAAGCATGACGTATTGTCCCACCGTTTTTTTTACGCATAGTTTTGAATTTACAAGTGAACTTTTAGGAATTACCCAATTTTTACCATTTTCGTATGTATTAGCCTATGAATCTGACACCTTTGGGTCACCTGAACTTTTTTTCTGAAAAAACTATAGGAGGACCTCCGTAATGAATTGGGAAAGTATTACGTATAGTCCCGCCATTTTTCACGCATTTACGAGCCAACTTTTAGAAATTTACCGACTTTCACCATTTTTCGTGTGTATTAGCCCATGGATGAGGAGCCTTTGGGGAACACGAAAAGTTTTTCTTAAAAAACTATAGGTTGACCTCCCTAATGAGTTGGGCTAGCATTACGTATAGTCCAGCCATTTTTTCACGCTTATTTTTGCATATACGAGCTAATTTTCAGAAATTACCTGACTTTCACCATTTTTCGTGCGTATTTAGCTATAGATCTTGCTCTTTTGGGGTACCTAAACAAAATTCTGAAAAAACTAAATGAGGACCTCCGTAATGAGTTTTGGATTCATTACGTATAGTCCCGCCATTTTTTTCACTTAAATTTCACATTTACGAGTCAACTATAAGGAACTACCCAACTTTCACCGCTTTTTGTGTGTATTAGCCAATGGATCTGGCGCTTTAGAGCACCCAATTATTTTTTTTGTGAAAAAACTATATTATAACCTCCATTATGAGTTAATGAGGCATTACATATAGTCCAACCTTTTTATCGCATATTTTCACATCTACGATCCAACTTCTAGGAATTACTCAAATTTCTTTTTCTTTCGTGTGTAGTAGCCCATGGATATGACGCATTTGGTGACCTCAAAAAAATTTCTAAAAAAAACTATTAAAAGACCTCCGTAATGAGTTGAGAAACATTATGTATAGTCCCACCATTTTTTCACATTTACGAGGCACCTATTCGGAACTACGAGACTTTCACTATTTTTTATGTGTATTAGCCCATTGATCTAGCGCCTTTGGGACACCCGAAAGTTGTAATAACCTAAAAGTTGTCCAGTCCTAAACAAGGAAAGTTTTTTCTAAGAAAAAATTGATGAGGACCTCTGTAATGAGTTGAGGAACCATTACGTATAGTCCCGCCATTTTTCACGCATATTTTTACATTTACGAGCCAATTTTTAAAAATTACCTGACTTTTGTTGTTTTCGTGTGTATTAGCCCATGGATCTGGCGCCATTATGGCACCCAATACTTTTTTTATAAATAATTATGAAGACGCCCGTAATGAGTTGGGGAAGCATTACGTATAACCCCTCCATTTTTTTCACGCACATTTTCATTTACGTGCCAACTTTTAGGACCAGACTTTCACCATTTTTCGTGTGTATTAGCCCATGGATCTGGCGCCTTTGGGGCACCCGGATTTTTTTCCTGAAAAAATCATACGAGGACCTCTGTAATTAATTGGGGAAGCATTACGTATAGTCCCATCATTTTTTTTCATAAATATTTTCGCATTTATAAACCTACTTTTAGAAATTAACTGACTTTCGCCATTTTTTGGTATTTATTAGCCCATATTTTTTTTAATACTTATCTCTTGTATCTTTAGTCTTACTAAGGTTTAAATAAAAAGTAAAAAATAGCAATGCATGATTGACTTGAAATATTACCAATAAAAGAAAGGACGCGAAGATCGAACTGCGACAAAACTTTGCGTCCATAATTCTTGAATCTCCGTCATACATACAAGCAACATATATATTAGATTAATTGATGAGATATCTTCGTTCTTAATCAGAAATTTAATGTTCTTATTTTGCGATGAAAAATAGTTTTAGTAGGGAGTTGTTCCCTTTAAATGGGTCTTGTGCATGGCAATAATCAGGGTAATATGTCCCGGAATATTTTAGAAAACAAGAATCACTGATATATAAACTTATATATAGGTCTTATGCGACATAAATTTAAATTAGTCACACTAATATGTTCCGAATACAATACAAGATGCCTAAAAAATGAGAGTCGCTCATGTACAAACTTATAGGACATTGTTATTTCTTGAAACTATTCTTCCATCCATAGTAGGTCCTACTAAACTAAACAACACTCCAATAAGTAATTAAAATGTATTTCACTTCTTACAATTTTAAATAATCATGAGTCATGACAAGTGGATTTCCTCTTATATTTTGGATCGAGTTACTAGTAAATTAGTTTGATGTTACGTAATTAATTACATGATTAGGTAATAACATACACACTTATATTAATTTGATTTGAAAACTCACAGTATTTAAACACCAAGAACATGCATTGTTGTTGTTCTTGGTCACATGGGCTGTTGTGTATATGTAGTTGCATTGAACAATGATAGTTCAAGTGTGTGGTTGCTTTGAGTGATCAAGCATTAGTCATACCTTCACTTCTATCCACAATCTTCCCATCCTCACTAGGGGCCACTTAACATAATTGAAGATATAAAATACAAATTTAATTAGAGGCCTAAAATTATTACTTTATATTCTTTTTAAAAAAATGATTTCTTCAAATACCTTTTTAAAAAATTAGTTTTAGGTAAGATTATATCAATTCAACGTTGAAAAATATCATTTTACTGAGGCAACAATGATATGGATTGGTAGCATAATTCTATAAGTAATAAGTTGACATACTTTAAATAAGGGATAATGCATAAGTAGCCCCCTAGACTATGACCGAAATCCCAGAGACACACCTAAACTTAACTAGGGTCCTATTACCCCCCTGAACTCATTTTTTTTATATTTTTGTGCACCTTTTGTGCTGATGTGGCACGTTCAGCCACCCAAGTTGGTTGTGTTTGTACACACTCGCCCGCCACGTGTGTAAATGTTATTTTTTAATTTAAAAAAATTAAAAAATAATATTTT
>JAJOOS010000026.1:0-13860 GCA_029582725.1 Solanum chiquidenum
TGGTCCCCCGTCCCGTCCCGTCCCCCTTCGTCCCGTCCCCCAGTCCCCGTCCCCGTCCCCTTGCCAGCCCTAGTTGATCTGGATGGAATGGTGCTAGAGACGAGGTTATGACTCGGAGGGATGAACACGACTTTGAAAAATCATACCTCAGGCTTTTGGTTGTGTTGATTATTCTTCCTTCTTCTTCCTTATGTTCGAGGACGAACATGGTTTTTAGTGGTGGATAATGTAATGACTCGAAAAGTCATTTTTAGAAATTTTCGTAAAAATTATAGTTTTGCCCCTCCCGATAATTGTCCCGGGTCATTTATGATTAATCGGTGAAGTTGGTTTGAGAATTTTAAATTATTTGATAACTACAGTTATTAAATTGATGGATATATATTAAATAATTTATTTAATTTGTTGATGGTTAATGGGAAATGCCATAATTTATTTAATACCTATACTACTTAACCCAGATTAAAATAAGTTAATAGGGTTTGTCACTTTTAGTACATAAACAATTTAGAAAACAAAAGAAAGAAAAACAAGAAATTGCATGCACAAAGCTCTGCGACGGCCGGCGTAGGAGTTGCTTGATTTTTCGTCCAGGTAATAAGTAGCAATGCTCAATATATGCAATTCTATGTAAGGAATGGAGTTATATTATTGTTATTATTATAATGGTGAACACCATAATCTTTTATAGTGCATTAATGACTTCAAACTTAGATTTGAATTGGGAAAATCAAGGTCATTTATTGAGGGCTAGTGAGAAAATAATGTTTGGCTGATTTTTGGCTACATATAGTTGAAATTGAGTTTTGTTCGTGTGGAGGTGACATGCGAGGGATTGGTTCCTTGGCTTATGCGATTCCACCACTGGTTTCATAACCAGTGGTTCTCATATTTATTAATTCTTATTTTATTATCGCATTATGATTCAATTTTTGATATATTAATATATGTAATTAAATATTAAGTTTGTAGTGTTTGGAGAAATTATATATGACTTAACCCTAGACTTGAAATTTAGAAAATATGGAATTTGACCTATTGGTTGGAATCAAGATTTAGGAACTTTATTATACATATGAGTGAGTTTTCGGGGTCAAGGATAGGCACATAATATTATGTGTGTTGTTAGTTTCAATATCTTATTGTGATTACTTATTTGAATAGATTCATTGTTTTGGAAGCTCAACGAAATGGGAAGGCTCAAGTCCCGGAGAGATCATTCAATTATTTAAGGCAAGTGGATTTCTAAACCCTTGTTAAGTGTATGGAATTCATGTATTTCCTTGTAATATGTGTTTGAGGGTAATGAGACTTGGTGATGGGTTGACTTGTCCACATTGATTAATTCTAATGATGAAAAATGGGCAATAAAAGGCAATGTGATTAATTTTTGTGTGTGATGTGTTGAGAATGGTTTGAAAGGCTTGTTGAATCATTATTGATGTTGTATCATGATTGTGTTATTGTGAATTGTACAATGTTATGAAAATGGTCATCTCCTCATTATTTGTGTGGACATGTCAGTTGCATTGTTCTGAAACATGGTTGTGACAAGTGTTATGTGAATTGAGAAAGAATAAGAAATTAAAGAGGATGTACCATTTCGAGGGACAATAAGAAATTAATTAAAGAGGATGTGCCATTTCGAGGGACGTATCACGTGCCGCGATGGATACTATATTTCAAGGGATATATCACGCGCCGCGATGGTTATTATTATCGAGGGTCGTATCGCGTGCCGCGATGGATGCATAGACAGATATTCCCCCATGGGTCCCAGACTGAGAGACAGTGGGTGTGTATCATTAGGTCAGACATGCATCACTATACTTGACATTGCACATCTTTATCATTGGTGAACTTGATCTTGTGTGTGGTTGATCTTGTGAGTGCCTTTCTATGAAACTGGTGATTGATGAATATTGAGCTTGTTGTTGAAGATATGTAGTTGTTAGAGTGTTGTTGTTGAGCTGTGTGCTATATGAATTATGAACTGTTAGGTTGGGCTGGTGTTATGCATGTTGTAGTTGTGGAGGTTATGATTGATGAATATTGAGCTTGTTGTTGAGAATATGTGATTGTTAGAGAGTTGTGGTTAAGATATGTGCTTGTAAGTTGTGAACTGTTAGGTTAGGCTAGTTTTATGCAAGTTGTAGTTGTGGAGGTTCAGTTGGGGTGTAAGGAGTAGCCGCATTCTATTTTCTTAGCTTATGTTTAGAAGTTTACTTGCCGAGTACCGTGTGGTTTTGGTACTCACCCCTTGCCTCTATAAATTTTTTGTAGGTTACGAGCCTGGATTTTGTGATACTTTTCATTATCTTAATTTCTGAGGCTTCTTGGAGATTTGTGAGGTAGTTGTTTGTCATCTCAGCAGACCTTCTTATTCCTATTTATGATCTTGTTCTATTCTAGAAACAAGGTCATTTGAGACTTGTGTTTTTATCTTTTGAATCAATTGTAATACTTTAGAGGCTTGTATACGTGACAACCAGATTTTGGGGTATTTTTGAGTTGATTATGAAAATTTCCACATTTTATTGTAATGGTTGAGTTTTAGGATGACTTGTCCTGGTGGGATAAGATGAGTGCCATCACATCTATTTTTGGGTCTTGACAAAAATCTCTATTGAATCAATAAAATGTATGTAAAAGAAAATAAAACAAAGAATAGCAATAGCAATCGAAACCCAGCAAACTAAAACAAAAACAAAGATAATCAGGCAGCTTCATTTCAAACACTAAAGAAGACAAAGATTTTACCGAAAAATAAAATGGTATGGGTCTGGTTGTTTTTTCGCCGGAGTTCATACTCGTCCTTCACCGTAGTAGGTGCCACGCCGGACGACGAAATACTTGTAAAATAAAAGAAAAAATCATGAAAGGGGAGAGGGGAAGGGACTGGTTCACGAGCTTTGAGCTCGATGGTTTGGTGTTGAGCTCGTTTTGGTTCTTGAGCTCGCCGAAAAAATGAGTCAAGGGAGGTTGTCGTGTGTTGATAGTTTTTGCTAGTGAGGTTCTGGTCATGAGGGAGAAAGGAGATGGTGGGTTTGTGGCTGCTGTTTGGAGCTTATAGCTCGTCGGAGATGGCTGAAACAATGGTGTTTTTGGTGTGACTGGTCGGAGAAGAGAAGGCAATGTGATGGAGGTTAGGGTCTGGCTTTCTATTTGGTTTTCTGGTCCGTTTGGAGGCCTGGAAAAGGAGTAAAATAGGTGGTGTGGGGGTCGTTTGACTGGCTGGTTTTGATGGTTGTTTGGTGGTGGGTTTGGTGAGGGAAAATTGTGGTTTTGGAGTGGAGTTTTGGTTTGATTCTTGTGGGTTTCTGGTGTGGAGAAGGCGTTGGAATGTGTGGGTCCGGAAGAACGATGGTTTGGAGAGGAAGCAAAGGGATTGGTTGGTTCTTTTCACCAGAAAAAGGGGAAAACAAAAAGGGGTGTTTGGTGGTGGATTCGCCAGATTTCGGCGGAGCTCCGGTGAGCTTGTCACCGCAAAAATTAAAGAATATCTGAAAATTAGCCCTAAAATTTTATCCACCACACTTTAACCTAATGAGCAAACTATTCTTTAAATAGGGAATTGAAAACTACCAATAGTACAATACTACTATCTTAAAACAGTGGGCCAAAACCACCGGTTAATAAAATATTTGTGTATGAAATATTATCTATATCAAAATGAATTTCTGGACTGTGCAAAATATCAAAATAAATATTATCAAATGTAACAGAGAAAATAAATATGAAAAATGTAATGAACATAACCAATGACATGTAAATATTGCAATTTAATATAAATAATGCTTTTATAAAAAATGAGCAAATAGTTGAACGTATTCAACCGGCTGTGACAAAATAATATAAACACAATTAATCGTTTAAAAATCTATCACTTTGAAAATAAGGATAATTATCAACAAATTCCATTAAAATGGCAAAACATTATTTTGAACTATTTAAAAAAAATTCTTAAAAAGTATTAACTTTAGAAATATCATACCAAAACTTGGTGTCAACATCTTGCCCCTTTGTTTGATTAGGATCGATGAAAGAGATCTTGGTAAAACAAAGTTGACGAACCCAAATTTGGTTTGATAAACTTTGAACAAGAAAAAATGAGACGTTAGTAGAGATTTTGGACAATGCTCTACACCCGTCAACGGGGCTGAAAATAATAAACAAAAGACAAGGATTGATCGTAAAATCAAAACATTCACACACCTTCGATGTTACTTGCAAAATTGCACAATGAAGGTGGTGTACCTTTTTGAATGGAGGATGATGTGAATAACATGTCACTTTGAACGAGGTGACGACTTAATTTGTCTCTTGAAAGGCAAACGACCCACTTTGGATATAACATATCACTCTGAACGAGGTGACAACCCAACGTGTCTCTTTGAAAGGCGGACAACACAACTTGAATATAACATGTCGCTTTGAACGAGGTAACAACCCAACGTGTCTCTTTGAAAGGCGGACGAGCCAACTTGAATATAACATGTCACTTTGAACAAGGTGACAACCCAACGTGTCTCTTTGGAAGGCGGACAACCCAACTTGAACTTAACAGGCCATTTGGAGGGAGATGACAACCCAATCTTGAATATAACATGTCACTTTAAATGAGGTGACAACCCAATCTGTCTCTTCGAAAGGCGGATGACCCAACTATAACGTGTCACTATGAACGAGGTGACAACCTAACGTGTCTCTTTGAAAGGCGGACGATCCAATTTAAATATAACATGTAACTTTTAACGAGGTGACAACGACCCAGTTTAAATATAACATGTAACTTTTAACGAGGTGACAACCCAACGTGTCTCTTTGTAAGGTGGACGACCCAATTTGAATATAACATGTCACTTTGAACGAGGTGACAATCCAATGTGTCTCTTTGAAAGGCGGATGACCCAATTTGAATATAACACGTCACTTTGAACGAGGTGACAACCCAACGTGTATCTTTGAAAGGTGGATGACCTAACTTGAATATAACATGTCACTTTGAACGAGGTGACAACCCAACATATCTTTTTGAAAGGCGGACGACCCAATTTGAATATAACATGTCACTTTGAACGAGGTGACAACCCAAAGTGTCTCTTTGAAAGGTGGACGACCCAACTTGAACTTAACGTGCCATTTGAAGGGAGATGACAATCAAATCTTGAACTTAATACGAATGGTGTATCACAAAATCTGCAATAACAATGTTAGTAACAAATATGCCATAAATGCAACATAAATTTTGCGAGCATGGCCTCATTTGAACAAGGTAATAACCAATGCAACAATTCAAACTTAATAACATCATGAATAAAAAATAAAATAAAATAAATGTCAATTTGACATGAAATAACAAAATAAAAAGTTTCATATTGAACGGCATGACAAACTAATTTTTTTAAAAACATCATTTTATTTGAGATAATAAATTAATTTTTAAAAGATGTCACTTTGAAAGGTATGACGACCTACATTTAAAAAGATGTCATTTTGATTGGTATGACTACCCAAAATTTAAGAAAATATCATTTGAAGGGTATCACGGTCCAAATTTAAAAAGATGTCATTTTGAAGGATATTACGATCCAAAAAATACAATTTGAACTATGAAACGGTCCACAAAGTTACTTTGGACAAATATCAACAATGAAACGGTCCACAAAGTTGGTTTGAACAATTATTAAAAAGTGAGTGTCAACCCAATTTTATTTTTTGAACAACAAAACATATTTTAACTTGGTTAGCACCAACAATTAGTGTTATACAAAAATTCCTCACAACTCTTTATTTTTTCAACTGAGATTGACTTCGAGGTAATTATAATGGATTCAAGTGGTACCTCAAATGTACTCAAGTAACGACAAGATTTTTTCATCTTGCTTCAACAAAGGCTTTGAACTAGACCTAAAATCATGTTTCAAGTGCCCTCACTACAAAGAAAGTCTCAATTTGCACATATTTAAAGTATTTTAATTTGGGAACATCTGCAAAAGCACACTCACACTCAGAAAAAATGTTCAACGCATGCAATTGTGATACCATAGGCTTGGCCTTCGTGTAAATCTCCACTAATGTGAGAACATTTGAACTGAAATCATGTAGGGCTTGTTAATGGTTTGTAATGTAGGCTTAGGGACGGGTAGGATAGTCATTTGGGATAAAAGTGACTTATTCCCTTCTTGAGCATTGCATTAAATTGATGCTTTCAATGTTTGTTACGCTTTTAGCGTTTGATCCTCTTTGTTGTCCGTTTCTTTTGTACTTTTTGACTTCTTTTGAAGATTTGCTTGTCTGAGCTTTTCCCCTTCTCTCTTCATCTTTTGAAGTTTCTCCTGATTGTTTGGAGTAATCTTCTTCTTTTGTTGAAACTTGGTTTGTTTGAACTTGTGGGAAATTTTTAACTCTTCTTCCTTTCTTTTGAAGTCATTTTTGTATTCTTGACTTTCAGGGACTTTGATAACTTTTGTCTTTGACAAATTTTGAACTTTGAATCTTCTTTTTAACTTGCACGTCTTCAGTGCGCTCAAGAAAGTCAGGCCAAAAGAGGTTTAGTGCGTATAAGCACTCAGAAAAGGTATAGACTAAATGTGGTTGTCCAAAGAAAAGGCTCAAGGCTGAAAATGGGGACATACTAAGGGTTGATGCCATTTGGTAGGCTTTGAAAGGCTCAAACGGGTCAAAGAAGGCCTACAATCATTTTTCAAATGAAACATTACTCAGGATTTCGCCTCAACAACATTCAGGCCAAGTTCTAGATCAACAACATAACACAATTGAATTTAATTTAAAATTCACCACACAACGCACAAGAAACAATAAATCTGATTTTGTTCTTGTCTTGAATGTATACAAGAGAATACTTTCAAGTGTAGCAAAAGTATGAATGATAGGTACCAAAAGAATCTATGGTTTAACAAAAAGTTAATTTTCTCTATTGTACAAATTATTTTTCATATGCACACTTGAACTGTGTTGGCACCAACCAAGTCAAAAAGTGATTTCAAAATATAAACATTTTACAAGAATTAAACAATGAAAAATCTTAAAGAATAAAGAATATTGAACCCAATAAGGGTTGCCTACGTATCTCATTGATGAGAATCAGGTTTGCGTAGTTCGTTTAGATATGACATAAAACGTATATTTTGAACAACAGATGAATTTTTGAAAGGAAAAATAATGGGAATGCAAAACCAATGAGCCACATTGAAAGGCGAGCAACCCAAATTTAACAAAAAGTAATTTTTATTATTTAAAGAAAACTTATCAAGAATGAAGAAATCAGTGAGTCACATTGAAGGACAGACCACCCAAATTTAACAAAAATCTTTTTATTAATTAAAGAAAGAGTAACAAAAATAAAAAATTAATGAGTCGCATTGAAGGGCGGACGACCCGAACTTAAAAATGTCAAATAAAACCATATATTTAATGGAATGTAAGATAAATAAAATCAAAGATATACAATGAATATAACATCACGTAAAAAAAAGTAATGCAAAATGTACAAACAACTCGAAGTGAACCCTCATAAATTCTGGTGTTTGAGTACAACCTTGGTGAAAACTTTGAGGGTATTCCTTAAAAGTTTTGCCCATGTTTCAACATTAACAACCTCCGGTATTGAATCTTGAAACAATTATCTCCTTTGTAAAATTTTTGGAGACCTCCTCAAAAAGTTTTGCCCCAGTTTCCGCCTTGAAATAATGAAAAGCATACGGGAACATGACCGAGCCATTGGGGCGCCTACGTATCCCATTGAAGTAAGAATCAAGTCAAACGTAGTTCCAATAGATTGTGACTTGAATGAATATTGAACTCAGATAATGAATGCTCTACCGCTAGGTGTTAAGAGTGGGTTTTATCTGAAAGTGGAACGGTGACCCAAGTGAACTACTTGGGGTGACCCAACTACATTTGCCAAGGTACCCCGATAAATAATTTGGATAACGAATGACTGCGGTCCGCATAATCGTCCTTTAAGTAAGAAATAAAAAATGTCAAATGATGGAAATTATGTTATGAATGCAATGATAATGTACAACAAATAATGAATAAATAATGAGTACAATATGCAAATAATCAAAAAAATATACAAGATATAATGAATAGCACAATAAAAGAATAGTCTCCTCAATTTGAAAAATCATAATGGTTAGAACCTCTATATCCCCAACGGAGTCGCCATTTTGTTGACATCCTTTGAGAGGGCGCAACGTCGCGGTGACTCACCAAAAAAAAATGGTTATCGATTTTTAAAAGAATAAAATAATTTTAAAGGGTAAAAGGGGTAAAATGAAGTTGCCACCTAATTTTTAGGAAAACTAGGAAACCAATTAACAATTTAACTTAAAAGGAATGTCTACGAAACCAATAGATTGTAGGTAAGGGGTTCAAGTTATTTCGAAGGGAAGGTGTTAGGCATCCTTCGAAATCCATAAATGTGGGTTTCGTATGAGTTCATTTTTTTGAATTGAGGAGGAGATAAAAATAAATATACAAGTATAATAAGCATGCAATATAGAAAAATAATAAAATGAAATAATAAAGTAAGAGACGACCTAAGTTTGCCTAACGTCAATATATACAAAATAATGAATAAAAAGTATAATTCAAACTTCACTCGAATAGCTTCAATGGGAAGCAACTCCAGGTACCTGTAAAGACACTTAATAAATGAATTAAATAATAACTTAAAAATAAAAATCCGCCTTATTAACATGGAAGGCCTTGGAAATCGACGGTAATTTTCTTTAGTTTTCATACTTATACCCTTGAGTTGTTTAGAAAATGTCTCTATGTTTCATTTGAAATAAGATGATTGTTGTAGCATGTAGGAGTAATTTTTATGTCAAAATGTCAACTTTTCTATTTACTAGCGCTAAATCTTGAGAATACTATGACGAACACTTGAGGCAGAAGATGTACTTGTGACACTTCTCTCTGAATAACGTGAATGGAATAATCTTGTTGTTTTTCATATAGTATTCTGTCGTGTATAATTGTACGTTAGTATTCATTCTGGGGAGACTTATCAAAACAAGAACCTGAATACTAAAGGGTTGTTTGGTATGAGGGATAATGGATTACATGCATTTGGTTAAAGGTATTAGTTAGTCTCGAAATTATTTATCCCACCATTTATAGTGCTATGATGGGATAAGTTATCACATTATATGGTGGGATAACTAATTCCATGGGATAACTTTGTCTATCCCATCCCCTACCAAATAGCCCCTAAGAGATTTTGGATAAAGAAACATATATAAGCCAAAAGTGATGGATGCTCAAGAATTTATCTTTAAAAAAAAAGATTTTGGAAGTACAAATCATCGCGGTGGTGATTTGTAGGCTATTTAGACCGTGTGCATCAAACCAATATCCTTCTTTCAAAGTTAAAAAACTTTAGACTCTCCATTCTCCTTGTAGTAGTTCGTCAAAGTAATCTCATTTTCTTTTAATCAAAGACAATATTCAACTTTGTTTTTACCCTATAGTTGTTAATTAGCCTTGGAATGAGCATACTGCAAAGCATATCTGTCATGTGCTTGAACAATGGAAAAGTTCATCCTGCAGTTCTCTAAGAAATACAGCAGGGTTGTAGGTTCTATTTAACATTTTCTTTTCCTTTGATTAAGTGACTAGTTTAGCATTTTTGTAAATCAGCTAATTTTTTTAGAATTTCTCATAAATCATAATTAGATCATCCTATTTGATTCTTTTAACATGTAGTCATTTATCAATGCACTTGACTCTTTTAATTTGTAGTCACTTCTTTTTCCTTCTTCTCATCAATTTATTATCCTCTATCGATTTGCTGATGAGTTGTTGTCTGAGCACCTTCTGGCTTTCTCCAGGTGCGGTAAGGAAGGGACGAGAACAAGAACTTACAGACTTAATCATGTCTTCTAGTAAAAAAATGGGAGCGATACACAAGAACTCCATAGTTCTTAAGCTGCACTATATGAAAGTTTAGACTCCATTTACCAATCAACTTAAGAAATACATCCAAGAAGTTGGAACAAGTAAGTTTTTTGAAAACTATTGAGATTTTAATTGCATAGATAGCAAAGATTATCCAGCTTTTGTCTTTCAGATTCAATTTTGTAGCTTCGTGCCAAATAGAATGGATGGTTTTGGGGGGTCATGTATCAATTTCGTTTCCCTTCAATGAATAATATATGCAAGAAGCAATAGATATACATAATACTGAGCTAAGTTGAAAATATTTCATCATATTAATTTAAAAACTCCCTACAATGTGATATCTCATTAGTGATGATCATATTATTCCACTGTTAGTCCACGACTGTTTGACCAATCATGGTTCTTTCCAGAAGGAATAATAAACCAAAAACTGACTCAATTCCTTGTTATACGTAATGGTTCTCTTTAACATTGATGTTTTAGGATATAAAAGTCATTGTGAATGCAATCGATAGTTCTCTAGGGTTTAATGCAATCATTGTGAATGCAATTTGTAGACCTTTTAGTCTTGTGATACACTATCGAATGCAATCTGTTTCTGTCTCCCAACCTTCTACATCAAGACATATAAACATGAAAATTATAGACGATTTAGACTTGTGATACACTACTAAATGGACAGTTGAAGTTCTGATAGGAAACTCTACAACTATGAGAAAACCATAACATATTTCAATCATGAACAAATTTGGATCATATTTGAAATTTTAGACTCGAAGTTCTAATAGGACGTTTTAGACTTGAAGTTCTGATAGAAAACACTTGAAGTCTTTTTCAGTACTTTTATAATCTAAGAGCATCCAGTGAACTGAATACCTTCTAGGAAGATTATCCAACATCAGACCTCGCTGAATTTTAGAGTTTTTTTGGGATGAGCAGATTAACTAATTTTAGTGTACAATTTACATATTACTCTTAATATATACCAATAGTTACTTATAGTCTTCTCAAAAAAATTGTAATTGCAGATTTTGAAGATTGAAGTTACAAGTCAAGATGCAAGTTTAGAAGATGGAAAAGATCATTATTATTTTGCTATGGAAGTTATACAAAACATGGTATCATAGTCTAGCTTGAGATGTTGATTAGCTAAGCTTTTTTGTTCAGAAAATATTGAAAGTAACATCATGGGATGTTAACCAATTTTTATATTTATATCAGCCTTTTGTTTGGAGATTTTTTGTAGCAATCTTACGTTTATTGGTAAAATATTTAAATTTTTTTATACGAAGCTTAAGAAACTTTGGTGATCAATTAGAGACCAAAAATATTGTTCGTCCTTAAAAGTTCATCTAGGACGAGAAAACTTTTTGTCCCTAACGGTTAATCTAGGATGAGATAGCTACTAGTCGCAAAAAGTGATCTCCGACGAGATAGTTTCTCGTCGCTAAAGGGATTTAACAACCAGAAACTACCTATTTTTTAAAGAAGAAAATCAACTATTTGGGATGAGTTACATGGTCTCTAAAAGGAGTTTTGCGACCAGCTTTGCTTTCGTCTCTAAAAACATTTAAGGACCAGCTAAAGGAGCCAGTCACAGTTGACCTTTAGCGAAGAGGTCTTTTAGGACGGGTGGCGACCAGCCTTGTCCCGTCGCAATAGACTATTTGGGACCAGATTTCGACTTTCTGGGACCATATTTCCCTTCCTTAGAGGGTGTTTTTCTTGTAGTGTTTATAGGATTTAGGTTTTAGAGTTTCTTAGGGTTTTAGGTTTAAGATTTAGGGTTTTAGATTAGGGTTTATGGTTTAGGGCTTATGTTTTTTTAGGTTTAGGGTTTTAGGTTAAGGGTTTTATCTAGGTTTTTAGGGTTTATAACTTTGGGATTTTTTAGGTATAAGTTTTTTAGGGTTTTACAAATTTAGGGTTTTAGGTTAAGGGTTTTATCTAGGTTTTTAGGTCTAAGGGCTTTCGATTTTTTAGGTTAAAGTGTTTTTGGGTTTTATATGTTTAGGGTTTAGGGATTAGGCACTACAACAAATGTGATATTTAGCTACGAAATTATTAGTTACGATATAAAATTCGTCACTAATTATTCACCTTTTGTGACAAAAAATACATTTCGTATTTAAATGTATGTGCAGTGCAATATACTTTTAGTGACGAAACGTACAATTTCGTAGCTAAGTTTTGTCCAGTAAAGTTTCCCACCAAAAAATAATTTGGCGCCATTTATTAAGTACAACTAGTGACAAATTTTAATTCATCAATGACACATTATTTTGTCGCTAATAATGTATCCAATTTGTGACAAAATGTTATTTGTCATAAAATTAGTTACAATTTTGGACAAGAAAAATTTCATCACAAAATATAAGTTGTTGCAATAGCGACAAAATAGAGTTCGTAGTTGAATGTTGTAAGCTTTTAGCCACAAAATTATATATTTAATAGTGACCTTAGTTTTCATCTCTAATAATATAAGCAATTAGTGACGATTATTTTATTGTTTCTAATTAACCTGCGACTTAGTGACAACATAATTTTGTCACAAAATATACAATGTTTAAATAGTGACAATTTAAAATTTGTAGTTGACAATTTAATTTAAGTTTCAGTTCCGTTTTTCACGTTACGTTTTATTTAGTTTTTTATTTTATAAAACATGCTAAAAGTTTGGTTTTAAACCCAAAACAAATTCAAGGGTCCGCCACTAAAACTATATACTACTACTTCCTTGAAATTTTGTTTTGTTGGCTTAATTACACGTTTATACTTTTATTTTTCGAACCTCCTGAACGAAAATCCTGGGTCTGCCACTGTTCTCTAGGGCCACTTGATAAAAAATTACACAATTTATTGATAATATTCTTTTAAATTTAGAAGTTGACTTAGTGATTTAGAGGGTTCGAAATTCCCTTGAAGTTCCAAGTTGAAACATCAACCCATGAATAAAAGTAATACGAGTAAGATAGTGTATATTCACGACACACATAAACTTACATTGTTTGTGTTCATTGCAGACATGTATAACAATTTTTTGACAAAAATAAAATCAATGTCAGCCACTTGACAAAAGAGATGCATGTTATTAAAGACATCTCATAATGAATATTTAAAATAGATTAACAGCTCTAATAAATAAGGAACAAAAATATTTTCTGGGTAAATAATATTAACAAAAAATAATATGAATGAAAAGCCTCTACTACTTAAGCAAATATGTTTTCCAGGTCTTCTATAACCTCTAACATAGAAGAAATCCTCAATTATTGTAGTGACTACACCATTCTCGAGACATGACATGTAGACATCAGATTTGCACTAGAACGAACAACACTAAAATTTTAGTAAACCTTTACCAAAACCGCAGCAGAGCACCAACAATGCGTCAAAATAGCTCGAAAAGTTCATCAAAATAACATTAGAATTGCACCTAAATAGTACTGACAATGAACCAAAATAGCTGGACGAAATTCACACTAATACAACACTATGGTTGCACCAACATAGCAGTAGAAAAGATCCAAAATTACACCAGAAAAGTATCAAAACAACATTTGAATTACACAAAAACAGCAGCATCACAATAGCCTCTAAATCAGCATTAAACTTGCATCAACACCACCAGCAGAAAGCACTAGAACTGCACCAAAAACAACAACAAAAAATCACCGTAACAACAGCAAAATAGCTCCAAAACTGCACAAGAAAAGCTCCAAAAACAGACTCCAAAATTGCACCAAAAAAGCAGCACCATATTCGCACTAAAACAACACAAAAATTGCACCAAACAACACCAGATTCGCGCAGAAACTACACCAAAAAGAAAAGAAACTGAAAAACAATAGCAAAATATAGTCTTAGCGAGATTGCGCATAACTGTGAGGAGAACTTTAAGATTTGGAGACCAACTTTAAAAATAAA
>JAJOOS010000028.1:0-32696 GCA_029582725.1 Solanum chiquidenum
GGATCAAAAGAAATAGTCAATTTTAGGCTCAAATATTTGGATCAAAAGGGAACAATGCTACCATTTGGTTAGATCATTTTAGGCTTAATTGGACTAATATGAACAATGGCCTATGATCACTTCCCAATTTCTAGCCTAGATTATCCTATCAGGACCAACGGGGAAAGTTCTAGATTGGCACAAAACTATCTGAACATTCAACTATCCTCACACACTTTTGGCACCTTGTTTCATTATCAGATTACCCAGTTCAAGTTTTTAGCTTAAGTCATGAGGTCAAATCGGTTCTTATCATATCACATTCAGAGCCAACACATTCAACTCATTCTAACCTACAAATTTTAGCACATATCACAACTTTTGGGCGGGTATCATTTTTCATTTTTAATCATGCCATCATGATTCATTCTTTCTCATGCTTCTACACATAATCCTAAAACACGCCGGTTCAAGAGAAATTAGCACAGTGTCTTGAGGGAAAATAACACAGGAAAGAAAACCCCAAGAGAGGATTATGAGTTGGGTTACTCAAACTTCACCCTATCACTCACAATCCATTTACCCCACCCCCAACAAAATAGAGTGCCATTGTCCCTAATGCACAAAAAGTAAAGAATAAAGGATCAGGTGAAGCAAACCTGTGGAGCATAGCGCCGAAGACCTATCAACAAGTGGGTGGGTTCGGTTTCCCAAAGCCCGCTAGATCAACACTCGGGTCACCCTCAGTAGTGCCCGCATCAACAACCTCAGCACCCTCAGTAGTGCTAACCTCAACTCTCACCGCACCATCAGTGGTGCTCACACTGCTTGAGGCACCAACATCAACCTCCCTAGCCCACTGCTGGCATGTCTCATCATCAACTATAGACGCCATTTGAGCCTCCTCAAGTTGTTGGCACTCCCTCTTGCGGACCCTCTCAGCCTCAGTGTCTTCAGAACCCCGACTGGAGCGGGGGAGCTTCCCAGCATGATGGGAAGAATCATGTGGTGGTATCTCATCCCCGAATAGTGCATCTAACACCATATTATCAACCGGTGTTGTGGGGGCTGACTTAGGCTCAGTCTCATGTGGGGCGAGAAGGGCATCAAGATCAACCCGGAGACTAGTCAACTCTATTAGGAAAGCAGAGATATTTGTGGTGGGGATGGACGCTCTAGGACTCGTAGCTCAAATGCGTCAAGGCGCTGGTGCACGACATGAACCTTACGGTCCATCATCTGCTCCATCCGCTGCTCCACCCTAGTCGCAGACTCATCAATCACATGCTACATCCAAGGCCTAATAAGCTGAAGTAATGAGGCCATCTGGGCCTCAAACTTCTAGACTCGAGCCAAGGGCACGTCAACAGACCCTAAAGAAGGGGTGGCTCTGGAGGAGCTAGGGGCCTGACTGGCGGCTGGAGAATGGGAGGCTGGAGCATCCTCAGTGGAGGCTGAAGAGGCAGGTTCATCACCCTGCATCTGCTCCACATCGGCAACTAAGTCTGCTCCCAATAGAGGTACCTCAACCTGCGGCTCTCTGCGTGGTGCCGCCACATTCGCCTCATCTCGAATCAGGCCTATATCCAGGGTCTTGGTCGCCTGGATCAACTTATCACAATGCCAGACCAACACTCCAGAATCCCTACACAACTGATAGATGAGGCATAGAAATGGGTAAGTGGTGGTGGCCTTGAAGGCCCACTCGTGAATCTCTGCAATGATTATGCGGGCAGAATCCATCTCGAATCCAACAACTAGGGCTGCCACCATGATTGCGTGGTCCCAAGTGAGAACATTGTCTTCCTGCGTAGGGGACACCCTGTTTCGTACCAATAGCCAGAAGAATTTGGCCACAAAAGTCAAGGTGGCCTTCTTGATACCTAAACTCGGGGTGCAAACCCACTCGACACGCTCTCCGTCCGTTGAAAGGTGATGGGCCAACCAACACAATAAACTCTCCCTCTGCTTCGCATTCCGTTAGAATGCCCCGCTTCTCACTATGTCCCAACGATAATCAAACTCGCCCGTGTTGATAGCTAGAGTATGGCCCGGGCCTTAACCCACGAACCAGTGTAGCCTTGAGTGGAGGCTGGGCAGCTGTCTTGGCCCATTTTTCAATCGAACCTCGGAGGGTGGCTGCGTAGGAAGCATATAACTCCCTTACGATCTTCTCACTATATGACCCTGGGCTACGGGCCATCCACTCGCACCGGTGCCTCTAGAATAGTGTCTGGATGTCAGGCATATTATGAAGGCTGCATGTGAGAGCTCGGTGCTCCTCGATAATCAATCGAGCCATCCGTTCTTTCTCATTTATCATCCTGGAGTCTCGGTATATCTGCCACTGACCATCTCTACACCACTTGTTTGGCTCTTCCGTGACTGGGGTAGGATCGGTGTTCGGTGGCACTGGAATGTTGTCTGCACTAGTAGCCTCATCAACGAGGCAGTCCTCCCAGGTGAACTAGACCTGAATGCGGAGCCAAAAGTAAACCCGAAAGCAGAGGCGGACTCAGAGCCGGAAGCAGAACCAGCCGGTGAACCGATCAGTGTATCCTCCTCATCAAACTAGGAGGCAGTGACTACGTCGGGAACCACCTATCGGGATTGATTTCGGGTAGTATGAGGTGCAGTAGGGGATGTCCTCATAGTAGTTGGGACATAGGCGGGATCCTTCTCCGAATCAATATCTTCATCAATCAACCGCAATGTGGGTGCCACCGACTTTGACTTTCCCCTTGGTGCTTGAGTCGAAGTTCTCTTGGGAGCCATGGTACCTATGGAGGCTTAGTTAGTAAAAAAAACCAATAACACACTCGAATTTTTTTTAGAACAAAGAATGAACCAAAACAAAAAACAAAAAAATTCAGACAGTAGCTTCAGTGGCCACCTACAATGGGTACCTACAGTTCGTAGGTTGACCTACGACCCATAGGTCCCCTCCGTAGGTCAGAGGTCCCAAAAAGTTGGGCTCTGATGGGAACCACAGATGTGCAGAACGGTCCGTAGATTGACCTACAGACCGTAGTCCACCTCCGTGGTTCCACATTTAGTGGATTCTTCATGTGCACCAGATCCACGAACCTGATCTACGGTCCGTATGTTGACCTACGGTCCATAGACGGGGTCTCGTGGGTCATATATGTGCCAGGTATCAGACATGCCTCATTATTAAACCAATTTTTTCAACAATTCAACAATCACCCTAAGTCTAATCATGTATTTCAACACAATATATGATAGTTTGTCATCCCTAGGGTTTCGATTACTCATTATTTCACATTTATTGTATACAAAACTAGGAACCCTAAGTCGAAACTTCCATTTAGACTATTTACCCAAAGTTATTTGATTACAAAGACAACACAATCACATTCTATCATCCCAATGATATTTCTAACTATTGTTTATCATGCATTTTCATACAAAAACAACCCAAGGTCAAGATCCACTTCATGACGTCAAATATTGAACAATGAATAACGAAATTCAGAGTTAAATTGAAATCGTTTACCTTACAAGTAATGGAAGTGGGTGATTGTGTGATGCTAAAACTCCTTAGACCTTTGTGACACCGAACCCGGACCATGAACTCTTCTTGGGAAGAAAAAATTGGGAGTGATCAAATTCTGGAGAGAGAGGAATGGAAATATGGTAGGAGGGATGATATGTATGGGAGATGGGAGTGATTTGGGGGATATAATGAGCGAGTTATGGTATTTGGAGAGGTTAGAAATGGTTAGGAGGGAATATGGAAAGTGTGGGACGAATTTAAAAATGAAGAGTTTTATTAGAAAGGGGTCCGGGTCGACAGAACCCTAACTTTGGACCCACGAAACCCCATCTACGGGTTGTGGGTCAACCTACGGACCGTGGGTTGGGTCCGTAGGTCACTTAGTACTTAGAAAATTTTGAAAACTTACCTGGGGGTTTACGGACACCATTCACGATCCGTGGATGAAACCACGGACCGTCGATGGGGTCCGTAGACCTCTGCAACATACCTTTTTCTGTAGATTTTGCTTTTCATCTCTGTACATGTAGTAACCGTTAGGCCTTTCTTTTTACATTTTCTGGACAGTGTTTTAGACACAGACCCTATGCTATATCTAGCCAACACTAAAACATAAATAAACTACCAATCTAAAGAATTACAAAAAATCAAATAAAACAAAGAAAACTCCTAAATCGATAAGAAAAACCTATAGTTGGCTAGATAGTACATCTTAGGTTGCCTCCCAAGAAGCACCTGATTTAACGTCGCGGCACGACGCAGGCCTCTTGATTACTCAGACTTCATCAAGATTGGACTTAACCACCTCTTGCACATTCTCTTGTTTTCCCATGTAGACCTCGATCCTTTGCTCGTTTACCTTGAACCTTGTTCCCTCATTGTTCTCGAGCTCGACCGCTCCATGCGGGAACACTTGAGTGACTATGAATGGCCCGGTCCACTTGAACTTGAGCTTACTAGGAAACAAGCATAACCTAGAGTTGAATAGAAGCACCAGATCACCCACAACAAATTCACGTTTTTCGATCTTTTGATCATGATACTTCTTCATCTTCTCTTTGTACAAGGTTGAACTTTCATAATCTTTTAGGCGAAACTCATCAAGCTCATTCATGTCACTTACTATCTGACTTGATGTGGCGCCTCAATCCAAATTTAACTTCTTTAACGCCCACATAGCCTTATGCTCTAGCTCTATCGGCAAATGGAAAGACTTCCCATATACAAGTTGGTAGGGGGATATACCTATGGGATTCTTGAATGCAGTGCGATAGGCCCATAGAGCATCATCAAGCCTCCTAGACCAATCAGTTCTATTAGTATTCACAATCTTAGCAAGGATTTGCTTGATTTCTCTGTTGGACACTTCAACTTGCCCACTAGACTGCGGATGGTAAGGAGTGGCTACATTGTGACGGACTCAATATTTCTCTAACAAGGCCTTGAACAACTTATTGAAAAAGTGGGAACCTCAATCGCTGATAATCATCCTAGGTGTACCAAATCAAGAGAAGATAGTCTTTTTCAGAAATACGGTGACACTTTTACCTTAATTGTCTGAAAGCGCAATTGCTTCCACCCATTTTGACACATAATCAACCGCAACAAGAATATACTTCATCCCATATGAACTCATAAATGGACACATAAAATCAATGCCCCAAACATCAAACAAATCAATCACCAAGATTGAATTCATAGGTAGCTCTTGCCTCTTTGAAATTCCACCTTCTCTTTGGCAACGATCACACGATTTGGCGAAATCATGAGCATCTTGGTGGATGCCAGGCCAATAATACCCAGACTGCAAGATTTTATGTGTAGTTCGAATACCACTATGATTCCCACCAACAGGTGATTAATGACACTTCTATAGTATACTCAACATCTCAACCTCGGGCACACAACGACGGATTATCCCATCAGCACAAATATGGAACAAATAAGGCTCATCCCAAAAGAAATTCTTCACATCATGCATAAACTTTTCCTTTGGTGAAAAGACAAATCCGATGGAACCAGATCACTTGCCAATTAGTTAGCAAAGTCTGCGAATCAAGGAATAAGATCATGAGAAGCAGCCAATACTTGTTCATCTGGAAACACATCATTAATTTTAGCCCCATCACCTAACTTGAGCATAGCTTCCTCCTCTAATCTGGACAAATGATCGGCAACTTGATTTTCTGTCCCCTTTCTGTCTTTCACCTCAAAATCAAACTCTTGCAGCAACAATACCCATCTAATCAACCTCGATTTTGCATCCTTCTTAGCCATCAGATACCTCAATGCAGAATGGTCAGTATGCACTATGACCTTAGTACCAAGCAAGTTGAATCAAAATTTCTTGAATGCAAAAACCACAGCAAGGAGTTCTTGTTCAGTCATTGTATTGCTCTTTTAGCCACATTTAGAGTTTTGCTGGCATAGTAAATAGGATGAAGAATCTTCTCTCGCCTTTGTCTTAATACCACACCAAGTGCTACTCCACTCGCATCACACATTACCTCAAACGGTTTGCCCCCAATCAGGTGAAATAATGATAGGTGCGGACACTAGCTTTTCCTTCAACTCTCCAAATGCTCTCAGACAAGCATCATCAAAATCAAACTTATACTCCTTTTCGAGCAATTTGCACAATGTGTGCAATTTTGGAGAAATCCTTGATAAACCTCTTATAGAAACCTGCATGCCCAGGAAAAAAATTAACACTTTTGACAGAGATAGGTGGTGGAAACTTTTCTATTACCTTGACTTTCACTCTATCAACGTCAATACCCTTCTCAGAAATCCGATGAACCAGAACGATCCCTTCTTTCACCAGAAAGTGGCACTTTTCCCAATTGAGCACAAGATTGCACTCTTCACACCGTTTCAGTACCTCGGCCAAATGATCCAAACAACCATCAAATGAGTCACCTACCACAGAGAAATCATCCATTAATACCTCAATAGTGTCCTCCACCATATCAGAGAATATCGACATCATGCAATGCTGGAAGGTCACTGGAGCGTTACATAACCCAAATGGCATCCGTTTGAAGGCGAAAGTCCCATAAAGGCAAGTGAATGTGGTCTTCTCTTGGTCTTCCGGAGCTATAGAGATATTATTGTTGCCCGAATAACCATCAAGAAAACAATACCAACCCTTACCAGCAAGGCAGTCCAACATCTGATCCATGAACGGGATAGGGAAGTGGTCCTTTTCTGTCCAAGCATTCAGTTTCTGGTAGTCTATGCAAACTCTCCATCCAGTGACGAGCCGCATTTGAACAAGATCATTTCTCACATTAGGTACCACAGTAATCCCACCTTTCTTGGGCACACACTGAATAGGACAAACCCAACTACTATCGACAATTGGATAAATAACTACAGCATCCAACCACTTGATGATTTCCTTTTTAACTACCTCTTGTATAGGCGGATTCAATCTCCTTTGGTGCTCACTACTAGGCTTGTGATTCGGCATGAGTTGGATTTTATGAAAACAAATGCCAGGAGAAATCCCAATAATGTCCGCAATCGTCCACCCAATAGCCCTCTTGAACCTCTTCAACACAGAAACCAGAGCCTCAACTTTCTCCGCATTCAAATCCACCGCAATGATGATCGGTAAAGTACCTTCTCTCCCCAAGAATACATACCTTAAATGTGATGGTAGAGCCTTAAGCTCCAACTTCGAAACTTCTTCAGCAGACGGTTTTGTGGGTGGAGAGTCACAATTCTTCATATATAACTCAAGCTTCTTTGATTTGGAACGGAATTCAAACCTATTAAGTGCGGCGACCAATTCATCATAGTCTTCAATACCATCACCCTCAAAATTCATCACAACCGCTGCCAATGCATCAACACCCAATCGCTCTTTAATAGACACCTCAGAACCTTGCTCCACCATATGATTCATCACTGATACTGACTTGAGCTCACTACTCTGCTTCATAGACCTACATATATTGAAAGTTACCTCTTCATTGTTCAATTGGAACTTCATCTGCCCCTTTTCCATATCGACCAAAGCGCGCCCAGTAGCAAGGAATGGTCTTCCTAGAATGATGGGAACCTCAAAATTAACCTCACAGTCAAGTATCACAAAATCCACCGGAAAAAATAAACGACTCCACTTTCACAAGCACATTTTAGAGAACACCAATGGGCTTCTTCACAGTTCTATCCGCCATGAGTAGTCGCATAGCAATCGGTTTTGGAGTCCTTCAACCCAACTTCTTGTAAATTGACAATGGCATCAGATTGATACTCACACCCAAATCACACAACACCTTTGCAAATGTAGCAACCCGATAGTACAAGAAATAGTGAAGGCACCAGGATCCTCCTTTTTCTGCACAAGTGACCTTGTAGCAATAGCACCACAATGTTGCAATCTATCATCATCTTCAAAACTGACGGCCCTCTTCTTAGTCACCAAATCTTTCATGAACTTTGCATACCTAGGCATTTTCTCCAAAGATTCTATCAACGAAACATTGATGGAAAGTTGTTTCAACATAGCGATAAACCTGTGGTACTTTCCTTCTTCATTCTTCTTCACCAACCTCTGTGGGAATGGAGGTGGATGTCTAGGCATGGAACAACTTTTTGGGTTATCTCCACTTCCTTCTCTGTAGCATTCTTGGACTCTCCAGTAACCTCGATCTCATCATCATCTTTACTAACCTCAATTTCAACCTCAGACGACATAGGTGGATCAATGGTCTACTTACCCCCTCGAGTAGTGACTTCCATACAATGCCCATCATTCTTCGAATTTTGGATGGTGTTGCTAGGAAGTGTGCCAGGCTGACGTGGGTATAAGTAGTAGATAACTGATTCATCTGCTGCTCAAGTTGCTTGATCGATACTGCATGGGCATCAAATTTTTGACCAATACCAGACAAGTCATTTCGCATCTCCTTCACATTCTCATCAATTGAATCAAACCTCTTCATCATCTTCTGTTTCATATCCTCAATCCGTGACATACTACCCCCAACTTCCCTATTGCCAGATTCCCAATTTTGAGGAGGAACATAAGGCCCATCCCTATCGTTTCTGTTGCCATAGTTGTTCTGGTAGTAGTTGTTGTCGCGATTGTAGTTCCCATCCCAGACATATTGACCCTCTCGATTGTAGTTCCTGTAGTTCCAACCTTGGTTTCCTTGCCCTTGGCACCAATTATCCAAGTTGGTTTCTTGGGAGTTGGCTCAGAAACCCCCTGTCTGATCATTTACCGCATAAGTATCCTCTTCATTGTAGCATTCCTCAACCGGTGGTGGATTTCTAGTCAAATAATTCACAACATTTACCTTTTTGGCACCTCCGCTCACATGCTTCAACACTAACCCCAGTTCGGTCCTCATCTGAGCCATCTCCTCATGTATATCATCGGTAGATTGACTAGGTGCAGATTGAACTGCAAAGGTGCTTCTCCTGGTGTCCGACTTTATAGTGCTCCAAGCTTTATTATTTTGGGAAATTTTCTCCAATTTATCAGTGATCTTCTCAAAAGTGCACTCACCATATGAACCCCCAGCGATAGTATCAAGCACAACCTTGCTATTGTCATCCTGACCTCTATAGAAGTACTCCTTCAGTAACTCATCGGCGATACAGTGGTTCAGAATACTTCTCATGAATGCAGTGAACCTATCCCACGAACTACTCACAGACTCTCATGGTAGTGCCACAAAGTTGTTGAGTTTATCTTTGTGGTTCAGCTTCTTTGACAACGGAAAGTACTTGGCCATGAACACCTTGTGCAATTGATCCTATGTATGAATGGAGTTATATGGGAGCTCAAAAAACCATACCACAACATCACCGGTCAGATATAGAGGGGATACTCTAAACCCTATGACATCCATGTCCAATTCTGGTTGACCCACGCAACTCTTGCAAACACTCCTCAACTTGGCCACGTACCCATGCGGATCCTCTGATGCCATACCCAAAAACAAACCCCTCGATGCATCTTCATAACAATGCTAGTCACCACAAATGTATGACCCGGAGGTAGAGGAGGTAGTACAATAAGTCCTTTAGATTCAATGGTGTTGAAGTCGACCCTATAGTTATCATGTAACATTGGTTCTGGTGGATTCTGTACTCTCAATGCATCACCAAGTAGATTTTCACCATGAACCTGAGCATTCTCATTCACCACCTCAGGAGGCTGCAACACAACTACATCACCTAGATCCCCCCGATTGGGTTGACTTGGACCCCTTGATTATTCATCCTTCTCAAAGTTCTGCTTAATTATGGATCATATGGGGTCAATGGTTCACCTCGACTCCGTGTATTTGGCATACACTAGAGTAGAAACCTGTAGAAATAAAACAAAAATAAAAGTAAAATTAGGAAATAATTGACTAAAGCTCAGTAATGTAGTTAAACTTAATCTAAAAGCCTTATTCCCCGGCAGCGGCGCCAAAATATGATATGCTCAAATTACGCCTCCCTAAAGAAGTATAAGCGATCGCTATTAAGTAAATAACCCAACTTGGAGGTTGGGGTTGATCCCACGAGGAATATGGTTAAGACTTAAACTTAACTTACTATTATATTCGTTTAGTCAACTTATTTCTGAGACAAGTGATGAGTCCATAAATTGGACTCATTTATGGCTTTATTTTGATAAGAAGAGTGTCCTCGAATGCTTATTTTGTCTAAATATATGATGATAACTCTTAAGTTTCAGGTATTTGAAGTTTTTGTGAAAGCATGGACACTTAGGCGCAAAAAGGAACAAAAGGGATGAAAAGAACGAAGAAGTTGAAGCCTGAGCATCGCCAAGCACACTTGGTGATTCGCCGAAGGGACTCACTCATTCCGCCCTTTGTTCGAGTACACGAAGCCCTGAAGGAGAAGAATAAAAAAGGCGATAAAAGGAGCAGTCGGTGCTTCGCCGAATATCTCCGCGAAGCAGTACTATACCGTCCAATTATCCATAACGTGAAGATTTTAGAGGCAAGCATGAAATGACGATGAAACAGAAGAAGGGCGAGTCGCCGAGTCATTCAGCGATGGCGACTAACTTCGCCAAAAGATCCTCTAGCGCTATTTTCTGAAGTCTATAAATACTAAACTTATTTATTAATTTTAAGAAGTCGAACATTTATTTTAATTTCCAGAATAGAATAGTACTTTTTTTATATTTTCTCTCAAGTTTGGAGAGGGTTTTTGGGAGACTTGAAGAAGGAAGGATTTCATCTTCCCTAAGTTGGAAGTGGGTCTTATCCATTCTTCTTCCTTTGCTTAAATCAAGGTTTAATTTCTTATACCCATTTGATTTCACTATCAGTTTAGGTGTATTTTGTTATTTCTTGATGTGTGGCTAAAAACCCCATTCTTGGGGTGTGATTTAGCAAATATGTGTTGATATTATTGTTGGGTCTTGCTTGTTGATTGGTTAGATGTAGTTTAATGGTGATTTCACCTAGTTGTTGTGGTTTAACCTAAAGGGTTTGTAGTTGCAAATACAAAGCCACCCATGTGTTTTCAGCTTGCCCGAGAGGGAGGTCGCAAAACCAAGACCACTAGATTGATGGCCTAAGGAGTGGGTGGACATGAGGTTCAGCCCGAGAGCGTGAGACCTAGTCCCATATCCTAACACTCAGCTCGAGAGAGTGAGTGGGGTAAGACGTAGGCTGGTCTTCATGCGGCAAATGGGTATCCGAGAGGAACACATTTGAAATGGGGTAAGTTGCTCAAGAGGGAACTTATTTCCATTTAAAGCTTAGCCTAGTCACTATTATCTTACAAATTTCCTTTCAAAAGCATGTACCCAACTACTTATCTCAACTTGTATTGTGGTCACACCCCAAGAACTCTTACCCATACATGATTTTCTTGTTATTTTTGTTGTTTTTATTATACTTGTGACAAAACCCCCAAATTGATAGTTGGCACTTTTGTCCCCCCCCCTTTGATTTACAATGTTTTTAATCATTAATGTCTTTAGCTACGACTAGTTAGAACTAGATTTTATTTTTCTATTAATTCTCAAAACCACTCCCTTTGGACACGACCCCAACCTTTAGTTGGGTTACTATATTATCGATGATCGTAGACACTCGTACCGTAGGTTAGAGTCGTTGGTCACGATAAGCATCAAAATGGCACCGCTGCCGGGGAGTGGTGTTATTTGAGAATTTTTAGATTAGTAGAATTTTCTATTCTTATTAGTGGTAGCCTACTAACTTAATTTTTAGTTTTATTTTGATTGATTGTGTAAACATTTCAGAAAGTATGAGTGTTAACGGTAGTAACGGGAGGCAGGTGGGCCATCAGGACGACATCGGTAACCTCAACGAGGTCCAAGTGCCCAATATCAATGATCCACATCTTATGGGAGGTGTTGGAGCCATCCGTCTACCTCCAGCAGAAGGAAATGCGGTGTTCCACATAACGAGCACCATGTTGCAACTCTAGCAACTAAAGGGACTCTTCAGTGGATTAGCATATGAGAACCCACATGAGCATCTTCAAAACTTCGTAGATGTGTGTGGACCATTCTCGTTCAAAAACATATCACAAGAGTCGGTTCAATTAAGGCTATTCCCTTTCTCATTGATGGTGGAGGTGTGCAAGTGGCTAGCTGCGTTACCACATAACTCTATCACTTCGTGGGAGGAGTTGGTCACCATATTTAATGTGTGATTTTTCCCTTCCTCGAAGACGATGACTATTCGGGATAGCATCCAAAGATTCAAGCGTTTGAATGGAGAGCCTCTGCACGAAACTTGGCTCCGGTTTAAAAAATTGGTTCTACAATGCCCAACACATGGCCTACATGATAATGTGCTTCTTCAATACTTTTACCGGAGTCTAGACTCGGTAAACAAAGGTGTAGCTGACCAACTCTTGCCCGGAGGATTAATGCAACAACCATATGCAGCAGCAACTCAACTTATCAATTGCATGACAACCATCAACAGGGCGTGGTACACCCGCGAAGACCAGGTCTCACCGGTCACATTTCATCTATCAAAGGAACAGGTTGAGAAAGATAATGAGAGTGACCAAAACATGGCCAAGATCATGACGCAACTTGACATTTTATCCAAGAATGTCATGGGGGCTGGGGCCCATGGTGTCAATGCTATGGGAATTGGGGGTGCGTATCCTGAGGAGACGAAGTTTGAAGCCATGTATGACGAGGAAGTGAATTTTCTAGCAAACCAAGGCGGGGGATACCGCTCAAACTACCCAAGGCAGGGTGGTAATCAAGGATGGGTTAGATATGAAGTCTAGAAGGATCGAGATCGTGAATGGAGGGACCATAATCCAAATTGGAAGGATAGGAGAAAGATAGATATGTGCCTCCCCACGAGCGTCAGAAGCCCAAGGATTCGTAAGGTGGTAGGTCTGAGGATATGCTCTCACGTATTCTAAACAAAGTTGAAGGGTCAGACAAAATGCTAAAAGGTATGAAAGAAGACGTGTTTATCCTCAGCCAGACTGTCACCTCTCACTCAATTTCAATCAAACAGTTAGAGACCCAAATGGGTCATATCTCATCTCATCTAAATCCGAGACAACAAGGGGGTTTGCCTAGTGATACTATGCCCAACCCCAAGAGTGAGGTCTGAAGGTTAATTTGCATTGTGCCGCGACGTTAACTAAGACGCTATTTGGGAGGCAACCCAAAACCATTTACTCACCTTTTGTTATCTTGATAAAATAATAGTGTGCTGTTTGTACAGATTGAGTAAGAAAAGTGCTTGACAAGATGTATGGGGGCGAACAATAGTTCAGTTTGGCGGATCGCCGACAAGTTCGGCGTACCCGATCATTCCCACCATTTGACGCAAAACATCTTAAAGGTTGAGTCTATAAAATTCGGCGGAGTATGAAGTTTGTCGGCACATCGCCAATCCAATTGGCGATCTCGATAATGATCGTCGATACACTGTTCACCTGAACTGAAAACTCTGTTATATTTGGCGAGGAAATTAGACATTCGGCATTTTGCCGAGTGACTGAGCGAGATCAACTAACATCACCGAATGAGCAGAAACTGGATGGTCACAAGCCACATGTTTAAAAGTTCCATTTCACTCACTTTCTTTCACTATGTCCCTTTTCACAAACTCACACTCGCACTCTAGTAGTTATATTTCTTGCACTTTTAGAGTATTTTAAGTGTCGAATTGTGCTCGGATTAGGATCACATTGCTGGCTAGAAAGTCAGTATTATCTAATTCGGCATCAAAGGTTGGTAATAAAATTCCTCAGTTATTTGAGCAGAACTGTTACTCATTTGCATAATTACTGACAGTATAAAATCTATGTTGAGTCTCTGAGTTGCTGGGATGGTATATATTATCGATTAAGACTTGGTATTTTCTGCATGATTTGAGGGACTACAACTTAACTTTGCTTTGAGTTGAACTGTTGCGTGGTGGGAATTGAAGTTTCTTTGGGTTTTCATTGAAATTGAGTTATATAAGCATAAGTTGCATTATCTGGGGTTGCGGGGTGAAATTTGAAAGGCTGGGTCAAAAATAGACACGTTGAGTTGATCGGCGAGATGGACAAATTCCGCCGAACTGCTCAGCGGTTCGCCTAACATCACCACTTCGCCTTTAACTGAATACTTTATGCATTGATTAATCTGTCACTTTCGGCGGTCAGTTTAATTCGTGACATGCACTCGGCGGTCCACCAAAAGATCCCTTGTTTGCCTTTTGTCTGTGCCCTTGTATAATTTGTACATCATTTTCAACGACTAGCCTAACAGGATAAGCACTTCGCTAACTAGCTTGGCCAAGAAATTCCACCCTTAGAAACACCCGTTTACCCCTGTTTAAATTACTATCTAACTTATCCTTGAAGTCTCTGCAGAGATGGCTAGACCAAAAGTCGAAGGGAGAAATGATCCACCCAGGTACATAGGAGCAAGAGAGTTCAAAAATGATTAAAAGAAAGTGGAGGTAGCCAGACAAAGGAAATATACCAATGAAGCCAGAGCAAAGAGACGAATTCCCATCGACCCTAATGTGCCATCATGGGCTAGAAGTTTTGTTAATGCAATACGAGCCTTCGGAGTAGCTCAGGAGATAGATCAGATGATTTCATCTAATCTTGCTGCAGAGGCCTCGACAGACAGAGATACTGCATAGACATGACTCTTCTTCACCTCTTTCTATGTCTTATCTTTCTTCAACTCTGAATACTGTCATTATTTGCATTTGAGGACAAAGATTTTATTTGTGGTGGGGTGAGGCTCACCTTTTGTTTGCTTGATATGAATATTTGTGTTTTGTGTACATTTGGGTTAATAGTTTTAATTGTGTTTGTAAAACTGCTTTGCGATTGTTTGAGCTTATGGATCTCTTTTGGGTTTAATTGCAAAATGATTTTGACCCTTCCAAAAGATTTTGAATTTTTTCACACATTTTTGCCACCCCTCGTGAAGTGAATGTGGCTGTTCTTTTGCAAAAAATTAAGTCTCGGTTTCGATCAATACCGATGATTTGAATACTGCTCTCAATTGAACGAACATGAATGTACGGCTACGATGAGGCCAAATGAAGTTGCATAGACAATATGTGAACTATTTGCATCTCGTTGTGATTAGACATTTATCGAATTGATTCTCTTATAATGACCGTTGCACACTAGCGAAAGTGTGTAGTCTTGTTTGACTTAAGTGTCGATGCCTTGTGTGATTAGCTTGCTTTGAACCATGCATGAATAAACCTAGAATTTGCCCTGTTAGTTTGATTGATTTATAAAGGTGTCCTCTTGAAATGATCTTAGGCAACTTTAAAGAGTGCGAGCCAAATTTGACATATACCTCTTTTGTGGCCTACCCGTGAGTGTGTGAAACTCTTTTGAACACCCTTTGAGCCTTACCTTTCTTTGGAAGAACCTTGATGAACCTTAGACCTTACTTGACCCACTACCTATAATCCTCTTAATTTGTGATTTAGTGAATAGCCAACTTAGGTCAAAAGCCTAAGTTGGGGGTGCGGTGAAAAGGAAAGGAGAAGTTAAGAAGTGCAAGAAAGATCCCCCCAAACCCATGGTATTTCATAAGTGGAAACCCCTTTTATTCAAAAAAAATGTGGAATAAAGTACGAAGGAAATCGGGTTTCCAAGCAATCCATGAAGGTGAATAAAAAGAGGACTTAGAAGAACTAGAAAAAGAATTGATAAAGGAAAATAAGGGAATACCTTGAGAATACCACTGCTCACGAGGAAAAAGTCACTGAACCTAAATGACCATACCTTTACACTCAGCCCCCCATTACAAGCCTTAGAAAGACCTTTTTGATCTTGAGTAAGCCGAATCGAAAGTCGATTGGAAAATAAGGGCAAACCTATGGGAGAAAACAGGCATTGTGTTCCCTTTTTTTTAGTGTGAGCGTTGCATTTGATTCCTGATATTGAATTGATTAACCTATGTGTGTGAATATGGAAGCATTCTTCATGATAGGGCATTTAGACACTTTTTGTTGAGCTTGAACTTGCACAAGTAGCAAGTATTGCGAGTATGGGAATCTTTGGTAATGGTGTGTCACAACCTGAATCTTTGAGTACAAAATTGATCCTTGCACAAGTAAATTGAGTCTTGTTGTGTGCATTCATGATTGAGTCTTGTGTAGCACTGTTTAAGACACCCTTTTTGAACGACTGAACTTGAGTTTGCTTGAGGACAAGCAAAAGTTTAAGTTGGGGGTGTTGATGAGTCCACAAATTGGACTCATTTAGGGCTTTATTTTGATAAGAATAGTGTCCTCGAATGCTTATTTTGTCTAAATATCTGATGATAACTCTTAAGTTTCAGGTATTTGAAGTTTTTGTGAAAGCATTGACACTTAGGCGCAAAAAGGAACAAAAAGGCTTAAAAGAACGAAGAAGTTGAAGCCTGAGTATCGCCAAGCACACTTGGCGATTCGCCAAAGGGATTCATTCCGCCCTTTGTTCCAGTACGTGAAGACCTGAAGGAGAAGGATAAAAAAGGCGATAAAAGGAGCATTCGATGCTTCGTTGAATATTTCCACGAAGCAGTACTATACAGTCCAATGGTCCATAACGTGAAGATGCTGGAGGCAAGCATGAAACGACGACGAAACAGAAGAAGGGCGAGTTGCTGAGTCATTCGGCGACAACGACTAACTTCGCCAAAAGATCCGCCAGCACTATTTTCTGAAGTATATAAATACTAAACTTATTTATCAATTTTAAGAAGTCAAACATTTATTTTAATTTTGCAGAATAGAATAGTACTTTTTTGATATTTTCTCTCAAGTTTGGAGAGGGTTTTTGGTAGACTTGAAGAAAGAAGGATTTCATCTTCCCCAAGTTGGAAGTGGGTCTTCTTCATTCTTCTTCCTTTTATTAAATCAAGGTTTAATTTCTTATACCCATTTGATTTCACTATCATTTTAGGTGTATTTTGTTATTTCTTGATGTGTGGCTAAAAACCCCCATTCTTGGGGTGTGATTTAGCAAATATGTGTTGATATTATTGTTGGGTCTTGCTTGCTGATAGGTTAGATGTAGTTTAATGGTGATTTCACCTAGTGGTTGTGGTTTAACCTAAAGGGTGTGTAGTTTCAAATACAAATCCACCCATGTGTTTTTGGCATGCCCGAGAGGGATGTCGCGAAACCAAGACCACTAGATTGATGGCCTTAGGAGTGGGTCGACATGAGGTTCAGCCCAAGAGCGTGAGACCTAGTCCCATATCCTAACACTCAGCTCGAGAGAGTGAGTGGGGTAAGACGTAGGTTGGTCTTCATGCGGCAAATGGGTATCCGAGAGGAACACATTTGAAATGGGGTAAGTTGCTCGAGAGGGAACTTATTTCCATTTAAAGCTTAGCCTAGTCACTATTATCTTACAAATTTCCTTTCAAAAACATGTACCCAACTACTTATCTCAACTTGTATTGTAATCACACCCCAAGAACTCTTACCCATACATGATTTTCTTGTTATTTTTGTTATTTTTACTATACTTGTGACAAAACCTCCAAATTGATAGTTGACACTTTGGTGTCCCCCCTTTGATTTACAATGTTTTTAATCATTAATGCCTTTAGCTACGACTAGTTAGAACTAGATTTTATTTTTCTATTAATTCTCAAAACCACTCCCTTGGGACACGACCCCAACCTTTAGTTGGGTTACTATATTATCGACGATCGTAGACACTCGTACCGTAGGTTAGTGTCGTTGGTCACGATAAGCATCAATAAGTATGTAAAGGGGGGGGGGTTGTGTAGCAAATAACCAATTGTAGTTTAGAGAACAAGTGAGCAAGATTCAAAATTTAGTTGTTATCAATGAGAGAAAGTAACTAGGGTATATGTGTTCCCATAAGCTCATAACGCGGTAATCCTAGTAATAGTAATCATTTCCTAGTGTATCACATGCAAAGTGGTAAGTTATGTATGTTTAAGTCCTTGGTCCGGCAAATAGAGAATTTCACCCCGCACCTTAGTCCGGCTACGTGTGTATAATTTACTAACCCTTACCTTTACCTCATATTAGACATCACATGAATGTATGGCTTAGTTTTCACCCACCAATTGACATTAGCCTATTAGATAGTATCACACTAAATCTATGTTGATAATTCTTTTCTTATTAACTACCTCCTTGGTCTGGCAAGTACCAACAAGGTGAGTTCTAACGTTGGCCACCGTTAAAAAGATTTCTAGATGAAAGAATTATCAATGCATGCAACGACACTATTCAAGAATTACTTAGTTACTATTCATACTTTGTTAATCACTCATGATTCCCACAACCCTAGTTATGGATTTAGTTACCCATATTAGCAAGAACACAATTCATACTTTTAGAAGAAGAATTCATGAACTTACATAATAAGTAGAAGAAACCCAAAATCTTCGATTGAAATTCAAAGCAAGAATCTTTATAAACCAAAATTAGGAAATTAAATTGCTAATGTTTGCAAGTTTATTCCCAAGAACACACCAAGAACTAAAGTTAAACAACAGTAACTAACCCCCAAAAACGAGGTTTACATACCCTATTTATAGAAAACATAGTCCAAAATAAAAGGAAATGAAATAAGGAAATAAACTGCTGGACGCGACTTCAATCGACGAGACTGACCTACGGACCGTGGATCGACCTACGGTCCGTAGGTCCCTTTCGTAGCTCAGGACTTAGACAAATTCTTAGAAGCTTGGAACCTTTAACTTTCTGATGTAAACAATGAACCTGTAGAATAGACCGTAGGTCGACCTATGGTCTGTGGGTCCCCTCTCGTGGCTCCACATTTAAAACTTTTCATCAGGTACTGGAACTCAGACTTTCTGATACAAATGACGGACGTGCAGGACGGCTCGTAGGTCAACCTACGGTCCGTTAATAGCTTCCGTAGTTCCACACTTGGTCAAGACTTCCCTGATGCTCCATCTACGCAACCAACCTACGGAGCATGACTGGAGGCTCAAATTACACCTCCCTAAAGAAGTATAAGCGATCGTTATCAAGTAAAGAACCCAACTTGGAGGTTGGGGTCGATCCCACGAGGAATATGGTTTAGACTTAAACTTAACTTACTATTATATTTGTTTAGTCAACTTATTTACGAGAAAAGTTAGTAAAGGGGGGAGGGTTGTGTAACAAATAACCAATTGTAGTTTAGAGAACAAGTGAGCAAGATTCAAACTTTAGTTGTTATCAATGAGAGAAAGTAACTAGGGTATATGGGTTCCCCATAAGCTCATAATACGGTAATCCTAGTAATAGTAATCATTTCCTAGTGTATCACATGAAAAGTGGTAAGTTATGTATCTCTAAGTCCTTGGTCCGGCAAATAGAGAATTTGACCCCGCACCTTGATCCAGCTACGTGTGTATAATTTACTAACCCTTACCTTTACCTCATATTAAACATCACATCAATGTATGATTTATTTTTCACCCTCGCACCAATTGACATTAGACTATTAGACAGTATCACACTAAATCTATGTTGATAATTCTTTTCTTATTAACTACCTCTTTGGTCCGACAAGTAGCAACAAGGCGAGTTCTAACGTTGGCCACCATTAAAAAGACTTCTAGATGAAATAATTATCAATGCATGTAACAACACTATTCAAGAATTACTTAGTTACTATTCATACTTTGTTAATTGTTCATGGTTCCCACAACCCTAGTTGTGGATTTAGTTACCTATATTAGCAAGAACACAATTCATACCTTTAGAAGAAGAATTCATGAACTTACGTAATGAGTAGAAGAAACCCAAAATCTTCAATTGAAATTCAAAGAAAGAATCTTTATAAACCAAAATTAGGAAATCAAATTGCTAATGTTTGCAAGTTTATTCCCAAGAACACACCAAGAACTAAAGTTAAACAATAGTAGGTAACCCCAAAAAATGAGGTTTACATACCCTATTTATAGAAAACATAGTCCCAAGTAAAAAGGAAATGAAATAAGGAAATATACAGATGGACGCAACTTCAATCGAAGAGACTGACCTACGGACCATGGATCGACCTATGGTCCGTAGGTCCCTTCGTAGCTCGGGACTTAAGAAAAATTCTCAGAAGATTGGAACCTTCAACTTTCTGATGCAAACGATGGACCTGCAGAATGGACTGTAGGTCGACCTACCGTCCATGGTCCCCTCTCGTGGATCCACACTTAGAACTTTTCATCAGGTACTGGAACTCAAACTTTCTGATACAAATGACGGACGTGCAGGACGGCCCGTAGGTCGCCTCCATAGTTCCACACTTGGTCACTTCCCTGATGCTCCATCTATGCCACCAACCTACAGAGCGGGACTGGACCTACGGTCCGTACGTCACCTCTATAGGTGACTCCTTCTGCAAAAATTCAGTTGTTGTCTCTCTCAACCTTGTCCAAGCTTATTTCCTGCAAATATAACACAAAAACATTAATTCTAATACAAAATGGCCTTAGACAACACTGTCACGACCAAAGAGTACCCCTTAGGTGTTACACAGCGTAATTTACCCCGAAGGGGTCGTATACAAGTCCTTAGCGTCATCACCATATAAAGACATAGAAAAATACGAAGAAATTAAAAACTTTTACAATAGAAGTCAACTTCTTCATTTAAGGAAAGTAGGGAACTAGACTTGTCTCAATCACCATCTAAACATAAGAGTACAAATAGGGACAAAGCCCTTTACATCAATAAAGTTCCCAACAATGGGAAATACAATATAGTCTAGAACATAGGAAGTAAACTAGAAACTAGAATCAATAGAAACTCGTCCTCGAAACTTGAGGACTCACCAAGCCTAGGGAATAGTCGACCCAAGCTTCACCTTCAAGGAAGTAGTAAGTATCAACGACCGGAACTTACACTCATAGTAAAGTAGAAAATATGGGTTAGCAAATGAATTGTACTAAGTATCGATACCATACACAAAATCCTTAAAATAGACATAAATGGGTCATTTGATTGAAATCATGCATTTAGTTAAGTTTAGAAACCATTATTCACATCTACAAAGAAACATAAACCAATTCAACATATGAGCAACACAAAGCCACACTAGTGCAATGCAAAGGTAAGGTCCCATAACCCTACCAAATGCTAAGTATCACATTTAGGTTACCAACGATATACATAAAAGTGCAGACATTCATATTCATAACATCCATACATACCTCCCATACATTATTCATAAGTCATCACAATATAAGATAACCTTACCAAAACCCCTCTTAGAGTCTACTTGTGCAATGTATAAGTGAAGTCCCATACCCCCACTCACACTAAGTAGTACCCCTTAAGAAGTCCTAGTTAAAGTCCATGTTCTTACCATAGTTCATTCATTGTCATTTAGGGAAAGATTGCATTAACTGACATAGACCATGTGAGCTACATGGAATCCGGTGTTCTACCCTCACACCGAAAAGAGGTGTTCTACCCTCACACCGAAAAGAGGTGTTCTACTTGCCTAAGGTAGAACCTACATTATAGCCTATTTAGGTGGATCCACTAGCTAAGACCTATGTGGGTACATAGTTATGGGACACAAAGATTGCTACTAGTAACCCCGACTTGCTAATCGTAGAAGGTTTCCATTTCATGAGATATCCTACATTGGGAAGACGGACTTGTTAAATGTAAAAGCCCCCATCTCACTTTCATGTCCTCTCGGTGCTTAGCATTATTCCCTTTAAAAGTCACCATTAGCCTTTACTTAGGTTCATTAGTCACAATAGAGTGTATTAGACACTCATGTCAATATATCATCATAATAGCTCACAGGTTCCTTAAGTGAGAATGCTCCTTTGACTCTTAGAAACACTAGCATGTGAGGAAACCTTTCACATTGTAGTCGGATTGTAATTATGAGAATGTCCTTTCAATCAACCCAACAAGTTCATTATAAGCATACATACATACTTCATACATAATCAAGTTTATAGGGTGTAGGGAATAAGGGTCTTACATCAATACTACAACATTAGATATAGGATCATTATTATCCAAGTAATTTACATAGTCATGTAGAATCAACATCAACATATACAAACCCTAGCCAATTGCCCTTCAAGGCCATGAACCAACATCAACCCTAACATTATATAATTACCACAATAGATAGAGAGATTTCATGATTCAATCATCAATTAAACATGAACATAATCAATTACCAACTTCCATGGCCAATCAAGTCACATCTTAGGTCACAATTTAGGAATAAAGGGAAACCATGGGTCTAAGAGATATTTTCATCAAAAACCATCAATACTACAACAATATAACCATAAACCATCATAATTAACCACAATATATCATAATTGAACAATATAAATCATTTTAGAAGAAGACCCATGTTTAGAGTAAAACCCTAGATTTTGGAAGCCTTAAATACACACTTTGAAGGGACTTTTTGGGGGATAGCTACCCAAGAATGAAGAGTATCCATACCTTAAGTTGAATTCCTCTCGAATTTGGAGAAGAAAGACTTGTTCTTGGTGACCTAGCTTGAGCTTTGACCTAGTTCTTGAATGGAGTTTAGAGAGAGAATATTTTTGGGAGGGAAGTGAGTTTGAGTTTGGGTCTTGTGAGTTATGAGGAGGTAAGTGAATTTTTATGACTCAAAACTACTTATATGAGTATATTAACTTATAATAACCATCCCCACCCATACTTAATTAATTAGAAATTTATTAAAATGTTTGTGCCTTGGCCGATTTCCTTGATAGCATCACAGGCCTCACCCACGAGTCCCCACCTACGGGGCATGGACTGATCCACAGACCGTACTAGTCACTCGTGGATTGGGTCTGAGGCATGTCCTTGGCCTTGGTCCAAGACCCATCCATGAGCCCCCCATCTACAGGGCATGGTTTGGTCTACGGATCGTGCTGCCTAGGCGTCGTTTAGGATAGAGATTGGGAGTTTAGGAGGAAGTTTGGTGAGGCTAAGTATTGACTCACGACCCCCACCTATGGGACGTGAGTCAACCTACGACTCGTAGGTTGAGTCTTGTGGTCCATGCTATTTTTTGACAGCTTTTTGGGCAACCCCCTTGGTCCTCTTCAAGGACCCTTAGGAGGTCCTTGGGGGGCCATGTCATGACATTTAGGGTTTAACACCTTAGTACTAGGTTACGGAAGCTATTTTACGACTCTTATCTTAACGTTAACCCTATTTAGGACACTAGGTTACATGTTAGGCTCTAGCTTAAGTCATTAGATTTCTGGGGTGTTACACACACAACTCTTAAGTGAAATGTATTAAAAATATCGTAAACTCACGGTATATCAGGTATAGAAATGACCGTAGTGGTTTATATGTGCGCCCAGGTAATAGAGACCGGGCAAGTGGTAGTTCCAGCGGGTCTAAGCTGGAAGACATGTTTGCCAAAGTGCTACAAAAACTGGACTCAGCTCATGCAGGGGTGAAGGAGATGAAAAGTGATTTCTCCAGTATGAGTCAACTGGTAGACTCTCAAACCACCTCCATCAAGCAGATTGAGCAACAACTGGGGCAATTTTCAGCCTCATTAAATCAGAGGAAGAATGGGTCACTACCAAGTGACACGACCCAGAACCCTAAGAAAGATGGGCATTGCATGGCTATCGCCACCAGGAGTGGTAAGATTCTTACTAACCCAATTTCTGCAAGCACTGAACATGAGTAGGTGTTGGAGCAAGCTGAAAGAGAAGAGGGTGAAGCTGAGCAAGTACATGACTTGGAGGATGCTCAACCAATAGCCAAACCAGCAGGAGCGAAAGAAAAAGAGGTTGAGGGAACCTTGCCTTTACAACAAATCCCAAGACCACCTCCTTCTTTCCCTTATAGGCTTAAAAAGAAAGCTGAAGATGGAAAATTTGCTAAGTTCATCACCATGCTGCGACAACTGTCACTAAACATCCCACTGATGGAAGCACTAGAACAAATGCCAGGATATGCCACGTTCATGAAGGACTTGGTCACAAAGAAAAGAGATGTAAGTATTGATTTAATTGACCATGTTCAACATTGCAGTACGATTGCTACCACATCTCTGGTACAGAAGAAGGAGGATCCGGGTGCATTCACCATACTGTGCACCATCAGATCAATTGAATTTGCAAAGGCCTTGTGTGATCTAAGGGCCAGTATCAACTTGATGTTGTTGGCCATCCATAAGCAACTGGGGTTAGGAGTTCCAACACCCACAACCATGAGGTTGATGATGGCAGATAAGTCAGTGAAGCGACCTGTCGGCATCCTATGTGATGTGCTTGTAAAGGTGGACACATTCATCTTTCCAACAGACTTCGTGATCTTGGATTGCGAAGTGGATTTTGAGGTTCCCATTAAACTGAAGTTCAGACTCAACAAAGAAGAGGTAAAGTTTAATATTTGCAGGTCCATAAAGCAGCCACATGATATGAATGTGGTGTCTGTGATAGCGGTTTTCGATGAACAAGAAATGGGAGCAACTATTGAAGAGAGGATTGTTGTCGAAACCTTAGCTGCAGTGCTGATTGAACTTTGAAGCTGACTTCTGGTCTGACTATGTAGAGACCGTGAATGCTCTGCAGGGTATGCGAGCACACTCTAATGCTCCAAAGAAATTGGACCTGGATCTGACAGGCCAAATCCTCCAGCAAAACCATCCATTGAGGAGCCACCTGTCCTAGAACTGAAATAGTTACCCAGTCACCTGAGGTATGTATTTTTAGGAGCTAACAACACTTTACCTGTGATTTTGGCTGCAGATTTGAATGATAAACAGGTTCAACCTGTGATCAAAGTATTGATTAGGTACAAAAGGGCCATTGGGTGGACCATTGCTGACATCATTGGGATACCTCTAGGTATATGCACCCATAAAATTCAACTTGAAGAGGATTGCAGCCCAAGCATTGAACACTAGCGGAGGCTAAATCCACCTATGCAAGAGGTGGTAAAAAAGGAGATCATCAAGTGGCTAGATGTTGGGGTGGTGTACCCTATTTCTGATAGTCACTGGGTCAGTCCAGTGCAATGTGTGCCCAAAAAGGGCGGTATGACTGTGGTTGCAAAAGCCAAGAATGAGTTGGTCCTGCAGAGGCCAGTCACTGGATGGCGAGTGTGTATGGACTAAAGGAAGCTGAACAAGTAGACCTTGAAGAATCACTTCCCAATGCATTTCATGGACCAGATGCTTGACAGGTTGGATGGAAAAGGGTGGTATTGCTTCTTGGATGGATACTCTGGCTACAACCAGATATCGATTGCTCCTAAAGATCAGGAAAAAACTACCTTTACATGTCCTTATGGCACCTTTGCGTTTAAATGCATGCCATTTGGACTATGTAATGCACCAATAACTTTCCAGAGGTGTATGATGTCTATCTTCTCAGACATGGTGGAGGATACTCTAGAAGTCTTCATGGATGACTTTTCAGTGGTAGGTGATACCTTTAATGTCTGTTTGTTGAATCTTACCAGGGCCATACAGAGCTTCGAGGAGGCCAACCTAGTGTTGAATTGGGAGAAGTGCCACTTCATGGTCAAGGAAGGCATAGTCCTTGGGTATAAGGTGTCACAAAAGGGGATAGAGGTAGACAAGGCCAAAATTGAGGTGATTGAAAAGTTGCCTCCACCTATTTGTGTGAAGGGTGTTCGGAGTTTCCTAGGACATGCCAAATTCTATAGGCGTTTCAGGATTTCTCTCAAATTGCACACCCAATGTGCAAGGTTTTAGAGAAGGAGGTGAAGTTTGCTTTTTATGAGGCTTTGTCACAACCCGAGCCTACACCTCGAAAGCGACAAGGTGTACAAGACTCAGAAAAGTATCATACAAGCCTCATAGAATTCATAACATTCGATATAAGGAAAATGGTACGGAATTAAAACCTTCTTTAAAACCATACAATCAAAAACTTCATTTAAAACATTTGAAAATAGCGGAAGTCTATCGTCTCACATGGCCATCTAAAATAACATATTGAAACTAAAATAGGGACACAACTCTTTACAATTGAAAGACCAACAATTATCTATTACATGAAAGAAAAGAAACATCTAAACACTTGTCCTCGATCTATGAGGACATATCACTTTAGCCTTGGAAGAATCTCAATCCAAGCTTCAACTAGAGAGAATCAAATCGAGTACCAATCCCTACACTTCACAAAGGTAAAGAAAATATGGGTTAGCACAATTAAGTACTAAGTATGATAGCCATGCAAAAACATGCTTAAAACAGACATTTTATTTGAAAGTCATGATATATGCCATTTTAAGAAAACTTCATGAACACAAGCATAAGAGGCATAATACAAGACATAATCAACATATAAGACATTTCATTACCTTAAGCTTTCACCTCAAGTAACCCTCAAGCTATACTTTGTGAAATGTATGAATAGCATCCCATACCACTACTCACACTAAGTACCACCTCAAGGTCAACAAAAGTGAACTTACCATTCAACCTTTCCATCTTTACACAATACTCATACATAGGAGACATAAACATTACATAAGTCATATCATCACATTAGGACTATCATATAGGGAAACCCTAAGTCATAATTGTGCAATGTATAAGTAGCATCCCATACTACTACTAACACTAAGTACTCCTTTGAAATCACCATAGACTAGGCACATTCATACTCAATAAGTCATGACAAGGAAGTAACTCATAATACAATCCTAGTATAGCATGCATCATTACATTAAATGCATAAGTCAACATTTCCCATTAGCTTCATTAAGAACACTTTCATTCATTAGACATTAAACCAACATTCACCATTTGCATCATCATTAGAGCATATTCATTTCATTTAACATTATAACATAAAGGAACACACCATAACCCCTCTCAAAGCCTACTTGTGCAATGCATGGATGGCATCCCATACTACCACCCACACTAAGTAGTGCATTCTTGAGAAGCCATAGTTCATTAACATTCTTTGTAGGGGTAAGCCTTAACCTATATAGACCATGTGAGCAATTCATGGAATCCCGGTGTCACCCTCACCGGATAAGGGATTCCTACTTGTAACACCCCGTATTCTACGTGTACTAGTTCTATTTATATGACACTTATAAATTGCCTTGTGGTATAGTTTTGGACTCGGTTTCCTATGCGACTAGTGACAAAAGAATATGTTTAAAGTGAACTGCTCATAGATTTTGATGCGACCCGATTAGGTTGACGTCGATGAAAGTATTTAAACTTGAGATCATAAGGTGGTATTTGAGTCTAAAGTTTAAATTGACATAGTGTTTATAAGTTTTAAGTTAAATTAAATATTAAGTTCTAGAAATGGAATAAGATATTGAGGTGCTTGATTGACTACACTAAGCTAGTAGGTGACAAGTAGGTGCATCACCTACTTTGACTTATTGACCAGCCCAAAGGACCAAGTAGGTGCATCACCAACTAAGACTCTTTTAACCATGTTATTGGGCCAAGTGCACTACCACCTACTTGCATCAATCTAGCCCAAGTTGATTAAAAGCATAAGGGGAAAATGGACAGCCAAGGCCCAATCTTTCCAAGCCCACAAGAAATAATTTGAATGGAAAAGTAGGTGCATCACCTGCTTAAATGTGTGGCCTAAATTAAAGACACATGTTGGCTGCAAATGAAGTACAAGAAAGGTGGCAAAAGGCCCAATGTTCTTAAGTCCAAAAAGGCCCAAGTGAAAAGTCCATGGGTCACCTACTTGACAAATTATGGCCCAAAATGAGTGAGAAAGTCGGCCCAAGCAGGTCCCTTTAAAAGGGATTTCTATCAGCTTTTCCAACCATTTTTACTTTGACAAAAAAATCTGATATCTAGAGTTTTCTCTCTTCTCTCTCTTAGCTTCATACAACAGCCATTAAGGTTTTTGAATATTAGGGAGTTCAATCTATTGGGAGGTATAATTTAAGACAAGTTAAGGAGGACAACCTTTACCTTGAAGAATCCAAGTCTTAGCAAGTGGTAGTTCTGTCCAACAAGGTAAGCTACTGCAATTTTCTCCCTCTTGTGCTTGTGTAAATTAGGACACTTGGTATGTGTTAGTGAGTTGGAAATTGTTACTTTTACATGGTTTAATATTGGGGAGGATGTTCTAGTGATTAGCGCATGTTGGGACAGCCATGGAGGGGAGTCCTCTTTAAATTCAGTTATGAGTTTGTTTGAGCATTTTAAAAGTGATGTTAGCTCTTTAAGTGTTGGTGATCAAAAACCATGATTCATATTTCTTATGTTACATTATTATGTTTAAGGATTATTTTATGTATGTTATGATAAGGAATGTGACTGGATGTGCGGGAAAGTTATGGAGACGTTAAAGGACTTAAATATTGCAGGGAGTTTTGGGGAGGACCTGATACGAAGGTTGTATAGTATATAGACGCGATTAAAGGGCTTTGGGAAGGAAATAAAACACTGGCTAGAGAAATTGCATGCTTACTGCTAGGTTACTATTTGGGTGAGATCAAGTAGCTCAAATTGATTGATTAGGTAATAATACTAGTCTTACAACTTATTGTATTGTATATTAGTAATCTGAAGAAAAGGATCTTAAGTCATACATCTTGAATTGTATAGCAAGGTATGTAAGGCTATTCAATTTTGTATTTCTTTGGCATGAATCCAACACTTGCATTACAAAAAGTAAGCTTTCTAAGTGCCCTTGGTAATGACTGATCCATAGTTGCAGTTCCTAATCCCTAGAGCAGTAAAGTGAGTACTCTAATATGAGTTTGTTACTAAATGTATGTGCTTACTCTACCAAGTCTTAGCATGCAAGGTTTAAACTTGTTTCATCGTCAAAGTACCCTTGGCACGTATTTTCCCTTATATAAATTAAAATGATCCTAGATTGCACATGGTACATATGTTTATATGTTGGATATACAATCTGCCTATATCATGCCAACTTGCTTCAATTATCTATATATATGTCATATTTTCACATGTTCATATGTTCCATTTATGGGTTATTACTCCCATTGTGTTAGATTATAATGTTACCTCACAAGATCCCTACTTGCTCTATTGTACATTTTATATGTACTTACTTGGAATATGTATCCGTCCTAAAGTTGAATCTGCCCACATTCTCCCTTGGTTCCACGTTCATGTATACCTTGTATTTGATATTAGTTAGTGAGTATTTGGCTATCACATAGAGTTTAAATCTCTTGGCTGAATGTTAAATGTCTTTACTTGATATGTGCTTCAATTTGAGATGTCAAAATGCTTACTGAGTCATATAAGCTCCTAAGTATTACACGTTCATGTCACATTTGCTTCCCAGGTTATTGTTATTATCGTAAGTCCATATTCATATGTCTTCTACTACTGGTCCATAGTTCCAAATTTCAAAATAATTATGACCACCAAAACAACAATCTCAAAGATTAAAAAATCTAAGTGAAGCAATCTGTATAATTATGGATGGCAGCCCAGGGGCAAATGCCTAGCATGGGTCGATCCCAATTAGTATAGAAGGGTGGCAACTCAGGGGCGAAGGCCTAGCATGGCCCGATCCTAATTGGTATAAGAGGGTGGCAGCTCAGGGCGAAAGCCTAGCATAGGCCGATCCCAATTTGTGGAATTATGAGGACAACATCCCAGGGGTTAAAATGCCTAGCATGGGTCATCCTCTTCTACCGCTGATCATATGGTCATTTGTATCATATGTCTTATAAATATTATAATGCAAAGAAAATTAAAGAAAAGAATGTAACATACACGATTCCACAAGTATAAGCAAAGGTGGTCTCTAATCCTTATCTATTGGTATTTGGTTTCACTTGAGCTCTCATTTTACATATGGTTGTATTATGCCTTACATATTCAGTACATTCTTTCGTACTGATGTCCCTTATTGGGGACGCTGCATTTCATGTTGCAGGTACATGTACTCAACTGGTAGATCTCCCCAATAAAAACACATGATACTCGACGGTTATTGGTGAGCTCCAGGTTGATTCGGGGCTTTGCCAAGTCTTTACTATGCATATTTCTTAGTGGTACAATCATGGATTCCAGTAGAGGCTTTGTAGACATTGTAAAGCTATTATTTGAATTCGTAGTTTCACTTGTCACATGTATCGGTTCAGCTAGTCAATATGCGTTGTTTATGAAGTTTCTCATTAGTAAATATATCTGCATAGTATTAGTTTACTTTCTCATCATAGGTGACTTGTAAAACATGTGTTCATATGGTATTTGTCCGCCTCACCTAGGGTTGGGGTGTGACACTACTTGCCTAAGGTAGAACCATTGTTTTTAGCTTAGGTGGATCCACTAGCTATAAACTTATGTGGGCACATAGTTATGGGATAAGGAGATTGCTACAAGATATCCCGCCTCAACTCACGTATGGGCATCTATCTCAAGAGATTGTTACTAGATACCCCACCTCAACTCACGTATGAGTATCCATCTCAATCAATATCCACTCGGTGCTTAGCATTATTCCCCATGGAGTAGTTGACATTCATTACTTTCATTCATTATTATGGGATAAGAGATTGCTACTAGATACCCCGCCTCAATTCACGTATGCATATCAATCTCAAACCCAACATTCATTCATTGGATAGCTCATAGATTCAAAGATGAGAATAGCCTTTCAACTACGAATCCCATTTTGTGAGAAAGTCCTTTCACAACATTTCATTATCATTCATTAGAGTACAATTGAGAATAGCCTTTCAATCAACCCATCATCATTAACATAATCATAGAAACTTCATTCATTAGTCATTCAGGAGTGTGTGTATGTGAGAATCACCTTTCACATATAGCCTCATCATTCATAGGTTTTAATTGAGAAATAACATTCAATCATAACACAATTACATTCTAAACATGATCATAACACTTTCATTGAGATCACACATATATACTTCACATCATAATAATACATAATCCTTCATGAAATTTCTCCTTAGGGCTATGAACCAACATCAACCCATAAATCTAAGATACTATAATAGATAAGGAAATTGACACGATTCAATAACTAATTCAATATAAACATCAACAATTCAACTTACTTGCATAATCAACCAATTCCCAATCTCAATTCACCACTTAAGAATTTGGGGAAAAACATGGGTTCTAGCAAGAAATCGTCTTAATTCATATTTAAAACCACAATTCATTCATAATTAAATGCAATAAAGCCTTTGAAAATCATTTGGAATCGAACCCATGCCAAGATTGAAAACTAGGGTTTTTGGGGAAACATTGGGGATTTGAAATCAACTTTGAAATTGGCTACTTGAAAGAAACTAAGTCAAGGATGAAGACTACCATACCTTTTATGGAAGAATCCCATGAAAATACCTTGAAAAACTTGATCTCTTCACCTTGGAAGCTTGAATCCTTCACCTCCAATGGAGGTTTCTAGAGAGAGAACTTTTGGAGGGGAGGTTTCTAATTTGGGTTTTGAAATAATGAATTGAAAATAGAGTTTAATACTTTAAAAACCCTTAAAATACTTTAAATAACCAATTAAAACCGTCCCCCAACTTAACTCAAATCGAAATCAATTTACCAAAAAAACCCCACAATGGCCGAACCATAACAACTTTTACAGTGGCCAACCACGGACCCCCACCCACGGAGCATGGGTGGGTCCACAAATCGTCCTGTCCTGGCGTGGTTTGGATTAGAGACATGCTAAATGGGGCCTTGACCTACGGAGGCCATCCACTGGGCGTGGATGGACCTACGGGGCATGGACCCCGTCCGTTGATCACCTTCATTTTGACTAACTTCAAGTTTCTTTGGGGTCTTGGGGGTTAGGCTAAAGTCCTCCTCAAGGACTCCTAGGGTGGTCCTTAGGGAGTCGTACCTTGATGTTTAACCCCTAAACCCCTCAACCATAGCTCGGGACAACATTTTACACCCTCAAACCTCACATCAACTCAACCACACACTAGTTAGGCTCTAGTTTCACCTATTCATTTTACAGGTCGTTACATTATCCCTCACTTAGGAACATTCGTCCTCAAATGACACTTGAAACACATTAAGGGTTTAATGACTCAAAACTAGCAGCCCATCATGCATGCAACATTTTAACCAATGCCTAAAACTATGAGGAAACATCAACTCCACATCAATAAGCTCAATGCAACACAAGAAAGTAGGAACTACATCTACAAACTCATTATGCATGAAAACTTCGACATTTCTCACTACATTGGAAGAATTACCTTCTCCAACTCAAATCATGCTCATCATAACATCATTAAGCGCATTATGCAATTTCTCTTAAAAGCACATTTAGGCATGTTCAACAATTAACCTCATGAAACATATAGACAACTCATACTAGATGCACTTCAACATGAGGAACATAATTCATGAAAAGTCAATTTCTCATTTAAACATAAATTCATCAAGAACATGCATATCATAAGAAGACCATGGAAACACAATATCACACATGACTCCAAAAACATGAAACAAGTAAAAAAGGAACTCTTGGTTTCAAGCTTGAATAGGAATAGAAGGAAAGAGATAAGGATCTCAAAACTCTCACAACCTTACTATTCAACATACTATCCCCCACTTAAGATTAAACCCAACTAAGGCTAACATGAAAACAACTGAAATGACCCAAAAAGTTCTTAAAAATGTGCTTCGGAAGTTACCGGAAACTTGTTTAGCTGTATATAAAAAAATCTGTTTCATTTTTCGAAAATCCGACTTCATATTCTTGTTTAGGGGGTCAAATTGAGTGGGAAATGGGTCT
>JAJOOS010000029.1:0-28436 GCA_029582725.1 Solanum chiquidenum
TCTTTTCATTTACTTATGATTTAGCTTCCGCATCAGTTTATTATCTTTAGTATGCTCATGATCATGCCAGCAGGGTTAGCTTGGGATCACTTGTGGTCCTAGGTCCCGTGTCCGCGTCTCGGGGGTAGTCTCGGGGCGTGACAGTTGTAGAGGAAGCAGGAGTCACAAAAGGGACAACACTAGATATACCTCAAGGCCCAAGGGCCGGAGTAGGAAATACTGCCTCTACAGGTTGTGAATCCGTATCAACAACTAGGGAGGTATCCACCGGGGTAACCTTCTTCTTCTCAACCTTATCTTTTAGGTACTCAGCTTCAATCCACCGGATGTCAGTACAGGAGGTGGGAGTCACTTCCACATACTTCTTCGCATCAAAGGGAACTCAGGCTCGTCTTCACAGCTCGGTGATCACCACCGGAATGGAAAGATAGGTCTGACGTTGCCTAGCCCTCATGGCCATTAGTTGGCCACTGATCATATTCAAGTTTAGCCTTGTCCCATCAATAATGCAACCAAGACAAGTTTCTTTTGCGTGGCGGAGGATAGATTCATTCTGGGATGGCATGATGGATGTGGTGATAAAGCCAAACCAGTACCTCGCTGCTACATTGAGGTCTTTCTTTTCAATGGGTGCTCCAGCCTCGATCCACCTAGGAGTACCGTTAGATAATAGAGGGGCCAACCACTTTTTCATAGTCTCCAACGATTTTGTCCTGATAATGTATTGATAGTCATCCTCAATATCCTTTGTACACTCCAGAACTGCATTGATATCATCACTATCACACTTCACTTTCTTGTCCTTGACAACCACATAATCAACTGACTGGATATTAGCAGCCTGCTTCTTCCCATGTGGAACTAGAGCTTCGTAGCCAGTATGGAATTCCCGAACCCAATTTGGAATGTAAGGGCAACGGGGTCTAGTGAATATCTAGAACTTGTGGGACTTCAAGAAACTCCATATCTCTGGGTATCTGTCTATTAGTCCATCAGTAGACAACCTATTTTCCTCGATGATGGTCCTCAATCCCTCGAGCTTTAGTTTGTTCATGGATCGAGAAGGAGGACCATGTACAGGTAGTGCAGGGACCACAACCTGGTCTGGGACAGGAGAAGGAACAGTGGCTTGGGGATTCCTTATCCTAGATGGTTCATTCAACCTTTTGGACCGCAACTCCGTTCTCTTGGCTAACAGTAGCTCATCATCCTTAGACTCGGAAATGGTAGCCTGAGGATCCTGGTGCTAACCCCTTACTCTTAGAAGTAATGAGGTGAGTGTCGTATATTCAGTCACTGTCGGAGCTGACCTCCGGTGACGCAGCAGCAGGTGCCTTGCCTTTCCCTTTGCCCTTTCCACCTGTGAGAGGGGCATGTCTCGACCTGCTACTTTTGGTCTATCCATATCTGCAACACACACATAGGAAAATGGTAGAAATAGTTCAAGAAAAGTTCAGAAAATAAGCTGCAGAAAGACTCGTTGAATCGATCGTCGAGTCACCGAATGACTTTGGTGAGCCAAATCAGGCTTACCGAAAGGATTAACTGAACCACTTTGGCGAGCCAGAGAAGGTCCTTTCGGTGACTCACTGACATTATTCGGTGACTCGTCGACATTATTCGGTGACTCAGCGACATTATTCGGCGAGCACAGATTTGCCCGCCGAAATTCACAGTGTGTTTTAGGGGTTAGGAGAGTAGAAAGGGCGATCAAGGAGACTTTCGGAGAGCTCAGGCTTATCACCTAGAGTTACAGAATCAAAACCAATCAAAGCATGAAATTAAGGGAGATCAAAGGGGATTTCGGCGAACCGCCGAGTTGTTCGGCGAGCTCGACCCAACTCGCCAAACTCCCCAACGTGCCTATTCTCAACCCTTACTGCCAAAATCAACCCCGTAGCCCCCGAAAGTAAAATCAAACTACACACATTCTCAATTAATCCCAGAACCATTAGACCCATGCCACCGGGGTACTCAAACTTCACCCGGTTTGGCCAAATTAAATTGGCAATTTGACAACTTTTGCCCTTAAGAATGACGTCAAACCACCCATCATTGGGAAAAGCACGTTATTTAGCACAATTTGGGTTACTAAGACTTCACCCGACTAGACCCAACAACAAAATAGCACAACCCAAGAATGAACGACCAAAAAGCAATACAAATTATAACAAGCACACATATACGAATTCAGAGAGGCCCAGCACACATCAACACAATTTATAACAATGCATTTGAGTTTAACCAATATTTTAGAGTTTGGGGTTAGGAAAACCAACTTTTAATGCTGAATTAAAATTTCAAATGCTAGGCAGCAAAGATTTCCAACTCCGAACACAAGAATGAATGACCAAAAAGCAAGAAAATGCAAAAATATAGGAAATTTGAAGTGTGGGTGTGATTGTATTGAAGTTAAAAGTGAAAGAATGTGAAAGATTTTGAAAGTTTAAGCCTTCGGCCTTTTAAAACCGCTCAGTTCGCACCCTTTCGACGATATTACTCGACCTCGCAGAACCACTCGGTAACACGCCGAGTGGTTACTTACCTTGCCGAGTTTTACAGTACCTCCAGTTAACTTGGGGGTCCAAACAACAGACAAATTTGGGTTCGCCGACCTGTTTGATGAATCACTGCCTTGTGCCCGCCGAGTTTTACAGACTCCCACCTAATAATTTCCTGAGCCCAACGGCGGTCCAATTCGAATTCAACGATTGGAATTTTGGCTTGCCAAACTGCATATTTCAAACACATTCCACTTTTTCACCTGCACAATCAACACATGATTATTCCAAAAAACAAAAATAAACAATAAAGACTTGGGTTGCCTCCCAAGAAGTGTCTTAGTTAACGTCGTGGCACGATGCAAGTCCCCAGTCAAACTTCATTCTTGGGGTTTTCCATAGTATCACTAGGCAACCCCCTTGTTGTCTCGGGTTTAAATGATAAGAAATTTGACCCATTTGGGTCTCCAACTGCTTGATAGAGATGAAATGAGAGGTCACAGTCTGGTTAAGGGACGATACATCTTCCTTTATCTCCTTCAAAATTTTATTAGACCCTTCAACCTTGTTAAGAATATGAGAGAGCATATCCTCAGCCCGGTTACCCTCAGAATCTTTGGGATTTTGACACTCGTGGGTAGGAACATACCTATCCTTCTCCCCATCTCTTTCCTTCCAAGTGGGGTTACGATCTCTCCACTCTCTATCACGATCTCTCCGGCCCTCGTCCCTGTTCCAACCTTGGTTACCACCCTGCCTTGGGTAGTTTGAACGATAACTTCCTCCTTGGTTGGATAGGAAGTTCACTTCCTCGTTGTACAACGCTTCGAACTCGTCCTCATCGGGGTTTACACACCCAACACCCACATCATTTACACTTCTAGCACCAGCTCCCATGACATTCTTGGCTAAAATGTCAAGTTGGGTCATCATCTTTGTCATGTTTGGTCCCTCTCTTGATCTTTCTGAAGCTGCTCTTTTGTCAATTAAAAAGTGAGAGGGGAGACGTAATCTTCACGGGTGTACCATACCTGGTTAATTTTGGTCATACCATCCAAGAGCTGGGCTGCTATAATATAAGGTTGATTCATTAAACCTCCCGGAGAAAGTTGAACAGTCACTCCCTTGTTCACCGAATCAAGGCTTCGGTAAAAGTATTGTAGCAAAATGTTGTTGGGTAAACCATGAGTTGAACATTACAGCACCAACATCTTAAATCTTAGCAAAGTTTCATGAATTGGCTCACCCTCCAAATGGTTGAAGCTTTGGATGTTGTCCCTAAGTGTCATCATCTTCGAAGGAGGGAAAAATTGCACTTGGAATGCGGTGACAAGCTCTTCCCACGAAGTGATGGAATCTTTTGGCAATTCAACCAACCACTTACATGCTTCTCCCATTAGAGAAAATGGGAACAACCTCAACCAGACCAATTCCTGAGAAAAGTTCTTAAAGGAGAACGGCCCGCAAATATCAACAAAGTTCCTTATATGCTCATGGGGATCCTCATGAGCCAACCCACCAAACAACCCTTTCATTTGTAAGAGCTACAAAATGGTGCTTGTAATGTGGAACACAGTGTTCCCTTCAGCTGGAGGCAACCGAATGGCACCAACTCCACCCACTAGATTAGGGTCATTAACATTCAGCTCATTGACATCATGGAGATTGCCGATGTAATCTTGGTGGCCCACTTGGCTACCATTGCTTCCATTGACACTCATTTCCTCTGTTTTAAACAGCAACACACAAACCAAAACTGAAAGTAAGTAGATTCAACTATGACTAAAAGGAAAAAAATTCAACTTCACCAAAAGAATGTCAAACAACACAACTCCCCGGCAGTGGCACCATTTCGATTAACGTTTCAAGCAAACCTCATCCAATTCTAGGTCTTCAACAATCGTAAATTAGTATAAACCCAACTAAATGATTTGGGGTCGAATCCCACAGGGAGCGGTACGTATTCAAGATTCAATTTGGAAGTATGAACATGTTTAAATCAATCATAGGAATAAAAATTATCGAATAAAAACATCATTCAAATTAGGGGGTGACACGAATGTCAAATGGAGAGTTTCGGTTTTAATTGTCAATTACAAATAGTGGTAAACAATACGAAATAACAATAATGAGATGGGTTCTTGGGATGTGATTCGATTATAGGATAATATAGGCAAATGGGTAATTGCAACTATTAGTAATTAGCTAGATATTAGTAAGTAAACTAGGCTATAGCGGAGGTAAACTTTCTCTTGAAAAATTTACCCCGAATCAATTTGATTTCTCTCGAACATCAACAAGCATGCAAAATAAGAAAAACCCACACCCTAGTCTATTCACTCTCTCGAGCTGAATGTATCGGATTGGGTTTAGGATTCACTCTCTCAAGCAGAACCCATGTCAACCCAATACTCACACACCATCAATCAATAAGTTTAATTTTAAAACCTCTCTCTCGAGCAAGCCAAAAACACAAGGGTAGAACTGCATTTGCAACTACAATTCTTAAATTAAACCACAAATAATGATTAAACTCACTTTTAAATAGCATTTAAACTAACAATTAGCAATACTTATAAACTAAATCAGCCCATAATCACATAATCACACCCCAAGAATTAGGGTTTTAGCTAAACATCATAAAAAGGTAAAAAAAATTACCAAATTGATTATCCATCAACTGGGTAAGTGTAGATTCATACTTACAATGCTCCAATTCGAAGTATCTCAAAGACCAACTTCCAATTTCTCCAAAGTGAAAAACTTCAATTCTTCAAAGCTTAGGAAAAACTAGAGAAAACTTGTCTCACTGTTCCAAACTTAAAAATAGATTCACAATATTGTATGAGCTAAGATCATATTAGAATATATTAGATTAGATTAGATTCTAAACTAAATGTTCAAAAATGTATTTATAGTTGCCAATATTGTGTTGCGAAGAGTCATTCGGTGAAGTAAGTCGGGCTCGCGGAACCACTCGGCGAGCCGCCCTTTGGTCACTTCCATCACCCTTCTGCCTTGGCATTCAGCAACTTCAAGGTCTGTAACTTTGGGCAATCTAACACTGCATCGTGGAACCACTCGGTGATCCACCGACGACTTTTTTTTCTTGCCAACTTGGATCTTTCCTTCAGGGCTTGGTACACCAGAACTTTAGGCGGTCAAGTACCAATTCAGCGACTCGCCAAGTTGAATTGGTGATCAACAGGCTTTCCTTTATTCATTCTTTCAGCTTGCTTTGTCCCTTTTTGCAAATTAGTATCCTTACTTTGTTCCTCAATCCATATATCTGGAAATCAAGGGTTTTACCTCAGTTATTGGCACAAAATAAATATTTGAGGACACCAAATCTATATAAATAAATCCCTAAATGAGTCCAAATCTCAGACTCATCAAAGAGTTCTCTTATATGATGTATGCTTAGCTTGGATTGTTGCTATTTTTGCCTTTCATAATATGTTGACTCAAGGTTATAGTTCCCTTGTCTATATGAAGTAGGTCAAAAATAAGACCAATGAATGGTAAGAATGAATATGGTCACGCCAAGGTCAGGCTTAGTGTGAATGGTATTATGGGATGACATTCATATATTGCACAAGTATGCTTTGAGGTTACTTAGGAGTATAGTGTTCATATGATATATAGGTCTAAGTTTAGACTATGCCATGAACATGATGTATCTCCTATGCTCAAGAAGTATGCCTTATGTTGACTTATTCATATATGATGATTATGTTGGATATTATGATTATGATTATGTTATTGTCTCTTACGCTTATGTCTCATGTTGACGAACCATTGTGAGATGCTCTTATGATGTTATTCTAGCTAACATATTTAGTACATTTTGTACTAACACATACTCTTGCCTACATTCTTATCAAATATAAGATTTGGTGAGCTTGAGTTGTATCTTGGAGGCTAGGTTCTTAGAAGGAGCAAGAATTTGAAGATTGGTGGGTCCTCATAGCATCGAAGATAAAACCACCATTTCCTTTATGTCTTTCTTTATGTTTTAGACTTTTATATGGGCTGCGTCCTGAAGATTTATTCAAGTCAAGTTTAGATGGTTTGAGACAAAGTGTAGTATGACTTCCACTTTCTTTTATAAAGACATCGATTGTATAGATAGAGTTTTAAAATTTCCATACTTTTCTATTATCTTATGTTATGATATGCTAAGGGCATGTATAAGACCCCTTCGCGGTCAAGTGCGCCATATTACATCTATGGTTTACCCCTGGTTCGTGACAATTTTCCAAAAGTATGTGCATCCAATACTAGACAATATGATTCATAGGATTCCCATCCCTGAGTTGAAGTGGGATCGCATTACTATGGACTTTCTGACTGGATTACCCTTGACTTTGATTGAATTTGATTTTGTTAGGGTCATTGTGGACTGATTGACTTAGCTGGGATGTATCCTTTGATATTGGTGAGCGGGTATTGCTTAAGATGTCACCCACTAAGGATATGATGAGTTTTTGAAATAAAGGAAAGCTTAGTGCGTGGTTCATTAGACCTTTTGAGATTACTGGGATGTGTAGAGAGGTAGCCTATAGGTTGACCTTGATTTTGAACCTTTCAGCGATATTCCTTGTGTTTTATATCTCGATACTTAAGCATTATCGTTATGATGATTATCATGTGACACAGTAGGATTAAGTTTCTTTGGATTAGAATTTGTTCTTTGAGGAGGAACCATTTGCTATCTTGGATATGCAGACTAAATATTTGAGATACAAATAGATTGACCCAGTGAAGGTACTATAGAGGCACCGACCTGTTGAGGAGGTATGAGAGGTAGAGACTGGAAAATGTCATAGATACCCTCAACTTTTCATCCCTTAAGGTATCTTTTTTTTTTCATTCTAAAATGAATGCGTATTTTAGTGATTGATAGTGTAATGTCCCCTTTCTTGTAAATTTTCTTTTAATTGTGAATTTTACATTTTTCCCTTCTCCTTATATTTTTCATGCTTAGTTTGTGTTTCAGGAATGGTTGGTGTGGTCCTCGATGCGATCGGGTGTGTTTTTTGTGATTTGACCCCTCTTGAATTGAGAATTCATGATAGGTTCTACTTTGGTTAGCATTTTTGTCACTCCCCGAGGCTACCCCCTTGACGTAAACATGGGACCTAGGATCACAAGTGAACCCAAGATAACCCTTAGCTGGCCTATCATAAGCATACCTAAACCAATACTATACAAAAGCTAGAATCATGAGATAAACTAAATGTTGGGGAATACCCAATCTAAGTTTGAATATATAAAATATTGAATAAGAATTTAATAATACTGGAAGATCAACCTCAAAAGTAAATTTGAATCTAAACTATGTTTGAAATAAGCCTCAAACTGACTGAAGTTGTTGGGACATGCCCCTAGCTAACTCTAGCAAAACTAAAACTGAAATTAAAAGGCTAAATCTAAAAATACATGTATGTTGTCCTCGAAATTTGAACCACTGAAGCTGCTGAATATTTATCGGGAACCGATCTACACGTGATCTGGACGCTGAGTACCTTAACCTACATTATGAGAGGATGTAGCGCAGAGTATGCGCCAGTACTTGGAATGTACTGAGCATGCAAGATATACTAAAGTTGAACAAGCTTATAACTAAATTAAAGGATAGTGGGTAATAATAAAATCTGAACATGATGAATATACATAAAAGATATTGGATTTGAACTAAACTAAATGCAATGACCAAGTAGATAACATGTTGAAACTGAATACTGAACTATAACTGGGAACTAGTCGAGTACACTAGAGTCTAACTGTGGGAGCTACTAATAATCGACATAAAACCACGTGAGCTAAACGTGGAGTCCAATATATCTTGCCAGGGTTATAGAGGCATGTCTAGCGTGATCACTAAATGTAATGCCCACATATCGGACTTATAAACCTACGACGCACATATTTTTGGGACTATACGGGTACGTTGAACCCTAGTCCAATCGGGCTAAGCCTACTCCCAACTAGAAATGTGTATAAACATTATTATGACTGAAAAACTGGAATGCTGAATAGCTCAAAATACTGACATGCAAAGTTTGGGAATGCAACAATTATATACTGATAATGTGACATTTGAAATCTGAGGCATGTATATATGTTTATCTGACCTAGCTAGTGTAATTCGTGAACTAAACGAATATACACAACTAGGGTTCTGAATTTCATGCAAGGAACTAAGCAACAGGGTTAGAACAACATGATAATCTGATTTGGATCGTTCTACTAGCTGAAACCTAATAATTTCTAAAGTTTAAAAAAACCCTATGCCTAGATAATATGACGGGAATCAAGAATCTAACTAAATTCTAGGGACCTAATGGGTGAATGGAACCAACTAGTGAAATCTCACATACCTGGTGATGAATTTCACAGAGAAATCTTTTGATTTTGGGGCTGGAATTGATGAAACCTTGTTGCGTACTTGGAAGGGCTTGGTTGACTCTTTCTCCTCTCTTCATTTTACGTTTGATGAATTTTTGGAGAATGATCTATTAGGGTAGGTTCTGATTAAGTTACTAGGCTAAAACTGACTAAAATTACGTAGTTTAGGGGTTAAACGACGTAAGTTAAGGGTCAAATGCGTAGGGGAAAAGACCAAACGACCCTGACTAAAATATGACACAGCCGACCACGACCTTTCTAACGGACCGTTAAAGGGACCACAGATCATCAACATGGTCGTGGTCCTTGGTCTAGTGGCTACTGGTTGCTGGGATTCCCCTCTACGGTCCATTTCACGGATCGTGTGAAGGATCACGGGCCGTGAAGGCCACCGTGGTTCTTCACTTGGGTTGGGGTCTGGTGGCTCATGTTCTGCGGACTCTGCCATGGCCCGTCATCAAGACCACTGCCTGTTGATGGCTCCGTGTTCTGATGTCAGGGCCTGGGAGGTTCTGCCTCACCAACCACGAGCACTAGTACGGCCCGTGCGGTGGTCCATAGTCTGTTAAGGGTCTGTCGTCGACCATTTCTGGGCATGGTGTGAATCCACGGGCAGGTCGACGGACCGTGGTCGCTTTCACTGTCTGTGAACCCTACCGTGGTTCATTGTTTCTAGTGTTTTCTGCTGCAGTTTTCTAAGTCTGGTTTCCGAGGTGTTACAATATCTTCCCCTTGGGAGCATTCCTCCTTGAATGAAGCCTAAACTAGCTGAAAAGGGAGGAAAAGAGCTATAATTCCTACCACTAAGTACAGAAACCTGATTTCTGACTGAACTGAGTTCTAAGATCATGCAAATACGCTGAAAATCCAAGAACAACTGAAGAAACGTGATATTAAGACTGAATTTACCCAAGAGTAAAATGAGAGTCTGAAGAGGAACTTTTACCTCAAGTTGAAATGGAATCGGAAGGAAAAAGATGAGGATACTTAGCCTTCATGGTTGTTTCTGCCTCCTAAGTAGCTCCCTCTACGGACTGGCTCATCCACAAAACCTTAACTTAAGCGACTTCTTTGTTTCTCAACCTTCGAATTTGACGATCAAGGATTTCAATTGGCTCCTCGTCATAAGTGAGACTATCCTTTACAGCCACACTCTCTAATGGCACTATAGATGCTAGATCACCCACACACTTTCCTCAACTAGGGAATGTGAAAGACTGGATGGATTGTTCTAGTTCTGCTGGCAACTCAAACTCATATGTCACATTTCCAACCCGCTTCAGGATCTTGTAAGGTCCTACATACCTCAAACTGAGCTTCCCTTTATTGCCAAATCTTATCACCCCCTTCATAGGTGACACTTTCAAGAAAACCCAATCATCGACCTCGAATTCTAAGTCTCCTCTTCTCACATCTGGTATAGGACTTCTGACGACTCTGGGCTGTCTTTAGCCTATCTCTAATGAGCTGAACTTTCTCCATACCCTCATGCACTGAATCTGGCCCAATAGATGTTGCTTCACCTACTTAAAACCAACCAACTGGAGATCTACATCTACGACCATATAATGCCTCATAAGGGGCCATATGAATACTCGATTGGTAACTATTATTGTAAGCGAACTCTATAAGAGGAAGGTGATCATCCCAACTACCCTAGAAGTCGATCACAAAAGCTTTCATCATGTCCTTTAAGGTCTGAATGGTACGCTCTGCCTGACCATCCATTTGTGGATGAAACATTGTGCTGAGATTTACCTCGGTACCAAGACCTTTCTAAAATGACTTTCAGAAATGAGAGGTGAACTCATGACCTCTTTCTGAGATGATAGACAAAGGAACCCCGTGCAACCTGACTATATCACTAATGTAAATCTTGGTGTAGTCCTTCGCTAAATCTGTAGTCTTGACAACCAAGAAGTGAGCGGACTTAGTAACTTTGTCTAGTATTACCCAAATGGAATCATGTTGTCTGCGAGTGCGGGGTAAACCTGTAATAAAGTCCATGTTTATCACTTCCCACTTCCAAGTAGGAATTTTGATTTCTTGAGTCATACCTCCTGGTTTCTGATGTTCTACCTTCACTTGTTGATAATTAGGGCATTTAGCCACAAAATCTGCTATATCCCTTATTATGCTATTCTACCAAAAGACTTGTCGCAGATCATGGTACATCTTAGTGGCACCTGGATGAATAGAATACCTAGAGTTATGGGCCTCTGTACGGATCTGCTGTCTCAAATCACCCACCTTGGGAACACAAACGACCCTGGTAGCGAAGCACACCATCTTCCCCTTGGGAGAAAACCTCAACTTTCTACTAATGAACTGCGCCCTTTAATTGAAGCAATATCGGATCACTATCTTATTTTTCCCTAACCTCCGCTACCAATGATTCAGATATATTCTGAACTATCACTCCACCATCGGACAAGTCTGTAAGACTAACTCCTAAGCGAGCAAGCTGGTGAACATCTTTTGCTAATTCTTTCCTTTCTTCCTCAACATGTGCTACACTACCCATAGATAACCTACTAAGAGCATCATTTACTGCATTGGCCTTACCAGGATGGTAAAACATATTCATATCATAGTCCTTGAGGAATTCCAGCCATCTCCTCTGATGAAGATTCGACTCTTTTTGGGTGAACACATACTGGAGGCTCTTATGATCAGTGAACACATCTACGTGAACACCATAAAAGTAATTTCTCCAATCTTTAGGGAAAATACCACAGCTGCAAGCTCGAGTCATAAGTCAGATAGTTCTTATCATGCACCTTAAGTTGTCTAGAATCATAAGCTATAACCTTACCTCGATGTATCAACACGGAACCTAGGACAACTCTGGATGCATCACAATAGATCACATAATTGTCTGAACCCTCTGGTAGAGTCAAAACATGAGATGTAGTCAACGTAGTTTTCAGTTCTGAGAAGCTCTTCTCACACTCATATGACCACTGAAACTTAACCTTTTTTCTTACTCAACTTGGTCAATGGGGAAGCTATAGATGAAAATCCTTCAATGAATCTCCTGTAATAACCAGCCAAACCCAAGAAACTTCTGATATCTGTTAGAGAGGTGGGTCTGGGTCGTTGCTTCACTGCCTTTATTTTCAGAGCATCTACTCAGATCCATTCACTAGATATGATATGACCAAGGAAAGCAATTGATTGTAACAAAAACTCACATTTGCTAAACTTAGCGAATAACTGGCGATCTTTGATAGTTTGCAGGACAACCCTCAAATAAGTCGCATGTTCCTCCTCATTCCTAGAATAAATGAGGATATCATCAATAAATATGATGACGAAAAAGTCCAAATACTGATTGAACACCCTGTTCATCAAATCTATGAAAGCTGCAAGAGCATTGGTTAGTCCAAATGATATAACTATGAATTCATAATGGCCATACCGAGTTCTGAAGGTTGTTTTCTAGATGTCACTATCTCTGACTCTGAGCTGATGATAATCAGATTTGAGATCTATTTTTGAAAAATGACTAGCACCCTGAAGTTGGTCGAACAAGTCATCAATCCTGGGGATAGGGTACTTATTCTTGATTGTGACTTTGTTTAACTGATGGTAGTCAATGCCCATTTTGAGAGAACTGCCTTTATTTTTCATGAACAACACCGTGCATCTCATGGCAAAATACTAGGTTTGATGAAGCCCTTATCTAGAAGGTCTTTGAATTGATCTTTCAATTCCTTAAGCTCAGCTGGAGTCATTCTGTAAGGAGGAATGGAATAGGCTGGGTATATAGAAGGATATCAATTCCAAAGTCAATTTCCCATTTGGCAGGAACTCCATGGAGATCTTCTGGAAACATTTCTGGGAACTCGTTTACTACTGGAACTGACTCAAGAGATGGGGTTTCGGAATTAGAATCCTTAACCCGAATAACATGATAGATATACCCCTTGGAAATTATCTTTCAAGCCTTAAGGTAAGAAATGAATCGTTCCATAGGCACTGAGCTACTACCCTTCCATTCTAAGACTGGTTCGTTTGGAAACTAAAACTGAACGACCCTGGTTCTACAATCGACTGAGGCATAATAGGAATGTTAGAATGATATCAAAGTCTACCATTTCTAACTCTACAAGATCTATTGAGGTGACTTTCTGAGAGACTGTGATAGGCCAATTTCTGTATACCCGTCTAGCTATGACTGGGTCATCAACTGGAGTAGAGACTAAGAAGGGTTCTGAAAGAGTTTCCAGACTAACACCAAAGTTGACTGCTATATAAGGAGTTTCAAAGGAATGATTAACCCTTGGATCTAACAAAGCAGAAACGTCTAAGTGGAAGACTCGCAACATACCAGTGATCACGTCAGGATAATCTTCCTGATCCTTGCGAGCCTGAAGAGCATACAACCTGTTCTGGAGTTGACCGCCACCTATACCAGATGAAGTACCTTGTTGAGATTGCTGACCTGCTAGTACTACTGGAGCTGTAGACTGAGCCCTACTATTGTTATCTCATTTTCCCTGTTTGGCAGAAGAGCAATCTCTCAACCCGTGACCAGACTGACCACACCCAAAACATCCTTCCTTGCCTGCAAGACATTCGCCCGAATGGTTCTTACCACACTTTGGACAAGTTGGGTAGGTTATGGTATCCAAAACACTCTATTGAGACTTAGAGCCTGATGCCCTACCTTTCTGATCCTGTCGAAACCTGGGGATGGAACACTAGCTAATGAATGTGTTGTAGCCCAAGACCTTTGCTGAAACTGCGAGCGATTTCCACCAACCGAATTGTGTTGAGAGTACTAATAGTTGCATGTTCTAGCCTTCTTGTTGCCCTTAGCCTGTTCCCTAAGCTTATCTCCCTCAACCTGCTGCGCATGAGTCATGAGCCTAGAGATACTCATATCCTCCAACAACATAACATTTATGCACTCTGTCTTCACCAAGTCAAATACCCCAAATAGGAACTTACTCATTTGTGCCCTGGGGTCGACAACCATATGTGGAGCATACCAAGAAAGTTGGGTGAACTTAAGCCCGTACTCTTGGACAGACATCGAACCTTGTCTTAAATTCATGAACTCCTGAGCTTTTGCCTCTCTCAACTCTCTTGGAAAGAACTTGTCAAGGAAAGCTTCGGGAAAACACTCCCAAGGCACATGAGCTTCATTTTTACCCCTGTTTCCTTCCACTACGTGAACCATATGTGAGCCACATCCTTAAGTTGATAGAACGACAATTTTTCCTTGTCATTTCTAGTCACTTGCATCACTCCAAAGATTTTCTTAACATCATCAATGAAGTTATAGGGGTCTTCACTAGCCTGCGACACTAGAAACTCAGAAGGATTCATCCTAACAAAATCATGCACCCTAGCTGCCAAGTGATCCACCACTAGTATTTGAAGGAGATGGAACATGCTGGTCGTTCTGATTGGCCAAACTCTGAGCCAAAAGTTGGATAGCATTTCAGAACTCTACATTCAAAAACTCATGGTCTGGGACTGAAGGAACTGTGTTAGCATTGCTGGCATTAGCATTCCTTGTGTAAGCTCTACGAGGAGGCATGATCTAAAATGCATAACAACGAGTTAGAAAGTAGATCATACCCACGCAGGATAAGAATAACAAGAAAGGGAAGTTTTTCGATAACACTTTGTAGCCTCCCTCTCATTATATGTGGTGCACTTCACACCCATGAAAAGAATTCTACTTAGTGTGGCTTTTCAGACAACCAAGGAATCTTAATCCTAATGCTCTGATACTAAGTTTGTCAAGCCCCGAGGCTACCCCATTGACGTAAACACGGGACCTAGAATCACAAGTGACCCCAAGCTAACCCTGAGCTGGCATATCATAAGCATACCTAACCAATACTATGCGGAAACTAGAATCATGAGATAAACTAAATGATGGGGAATTCCCAATCTATGTTTGAATATATAAAATACTGAATAAGAGTTTAATAATATTAGAAAATCAAACTCAAAATTAAAGATGAATCTAAACTATGTCTGAAATAATCATCTAACTGACTAAAGTTGCTGGGACATGCCTCCAGCTAAATCTGAAAACACATGTCGGTTGTCCTCAAAATATGAGGACACACCACAGAAGCTGTTGAATCTTGATCGGGAACAGATCTACGCGTGATTTGAATGCCGAGTACATGAACCTACATCATAAAAGGATGTAGCGCAGAGTATGCGTCAGTACTTCGAATGTACTGAGAATGCACGATAGAATAAAGTTGAACAAGCATATAACTGAATTAAGTCATACTGAGCAATAATAAAATTTGAACATTATACTGAAAAGATACTGGATCTGAACTAAACTGAATGCAATGACCAAGTTGATAACATGCTGAAACTGAATACCGAACTATAACTGGGAACCTGGTCAATGCACTCGAGTCTAACTACGGGAGCTACTAATAACCGACATAAAACTAGGTGAGCTAAACGTGGCGTTCGATGTATACGCCTCATTGAGAGGACACAATATACCTTGCCAAGGGTATAGAGGCATGTCTAGCGTGATCACTATATGTAATGCCCACAAAGCGGACTTATAAACCTATGGGGCACGTATTTCTGGGAATATACAGGTACGTTGAACCCTAGTCCACTCGGTCTAAGTCTACTCCTAACTAGAAATGTGTTTAAACATTATTATGACTAAAATATTAAAATGCTGAATAGCTCAAAATACTGACATACAATGTCGGGGAATGCAACAATTATATACAGATAATGTGACATTCGAAATCTGAGGCATGTATATATGTTTATCTGACCTAGCTAGTGTAATTCGTGAACTAAACAAATCTACACAACTAGGGTTCTGAATTTCATGCAAGGAACTAAGCAACAGGGTTAGAACAACATGATAATCTAACTTGGATCATTCTTACAACGGAAACCCAACAATTTCTAAAGTTCAAAAAAACCCTAGGCCTAGATAATATAAAGGGAATGAAAAATCTGACTGAATTCTAGGGACCTAATGGGTGAAAGGAACCCACTAGTGAAATCCCACATACCTGGTGATGAATTTCACGAAGAATTCTTTTGATTTTAGGGTTGGAACTAATGAAACCTTGTTGCGTTCTTGGAAGGGCTTGGTCGACTCTTTCTCCTCTCTTCATTCTATGTTTGATGGTTTTTTGGATAATGATCGATTAGGGTAGGTTTTGATTAAGTTACTAGGCTAAAACTGACCAAAACTACATAGTTTAGGGGATAAACGACGTAGTTTAGGGGTCAAACGTGTAGGGGAAAAGACCAAATGACCCCTGACTTAAAATCATACGCAGTCGACCATACCCCCCTCTGACGGAGCGTCAAAGGGACCATTGACTGTCAAGTTGGTCGTGGTTCTTGGTCCAGTGGCTACTGGTTCCTGTGACTCCCCTCTACGGTCCACTTCACGGACCGTGTGAAGGATCACGGGCCGTGAAGGACACTGTAGTCCTTCACTTCGGCTACGGTCTTGTGGCTCAGGTTCCATGGACCCTCCCACGGCCCGTCATTAAGACCACGACCCGTGGAGGGCTTCGTGGTCTGACTTCAGGGCCAGAGAGGTTTTGTTTCACCAACCACGAGCACTAGTATGACCCATGTGGTGGTCCACGGCCCGTGAAGGGTCGCGTGGTCCACCATTTCTGGGTTGGGAGTGAATCCACGAGCAGGTCGATGGACCATGGTCCCTTTCACGGTCCGTGAACCCTGTGGTAATTCACTATTTCTCATGTTTTCTGCTTCAATTTTCTAAGTCTGATTTCTGAGATATTACAATTTTGAGTTTTGAGCATCAAATGAGAATTTTGTTATTTCCATAGCGTCCAGAATGTCAAGTTTAATCTAGTAAGGTGTTTTGCAAGGTTTTTGAAGGCCTTAGGTTGAGTTTTGAGCATCTGGGTGAGAAGTTGAGTTTTAAGCCTTAAGAGTGCTCTAGAGTGTAATGTCGTCATTTAACCTAAATTCAGAATTCATCCCATTTCCCCTATTTACACCATTTTTACTTGATTTGAGCTAAGGAGAGGCGATTCTTGGAATTTTTATTGGTGAAATTCGTGTGGGTAAGTTCCTCTTTCAACTCCTTATCATTTCCTTTTATTTTCATCATCTGAAACACCTTTTAAATCTTTATTTCAATGTGGGTTTAAGTGTTTCCCCCTAAGTTGGAAAATTAGGATTTTAATGAATTGGAACTCATTTCTTGGTCAATTTCAATGGTTTTTAATGTAACACCTCGGTATTTTAAAGAGCTAAAAATAGAAAGAACTAAATTGGAAATAGCAGAGTCTGAATATTTTCAAGGTTTGCTTAAGTTGTGAGTTTTGGGTCAACTTCAAACGACCATAACTTTCATTACATGATGAGTTAGGTGGCCCATAAAATACCAAATAAAAGGTCTTGGAATCTTCTTTCCAACGCCACCGAGTTTTCTAATTTTTTAGCTCATATGAGGGAGATACACCTATTTGAAGTCAGGCTGTCTATTTAAGGAAAGTTACCTGGATTTAAGAGGGGTATTTTGGTCTTTTCCTTACCAAATCAGATTAAAACTAAATTTGGTAATATTTAAGGGTCTAAAATAATTTGGTTCAGTTTACAAATCCTGAAATAAGCTAGGGTTTTGAGAGGAGTTCAAGAAGAGGAGAAAAGGGGAGAAGATTCAAGAGTTCGTCAAGTTCTCAAGGTTTTCTTGCGAATTTTCACCAAGGGTTTAATCCCTAAGAAGTATGTAAGTTCTCATAGTGTTGGGTTCATTCACCCGTAAGCCAATCATCTTATTTCCAATGAAATTTCGTTCTTGAAGTTGAAGAGTTTGAGTTCTTGATTAGTTTCTTGAAGTATTATGGGTTTGATGAGTTCTTGAGATAATCTTATGGAGTTTTAAGGCTGTTTATGAGTAAGATTCTTGTGTACTATTGTTGGCTATTCGAATATAAGTGATTGGGGAAGAAACCATTCTATTCTAGGTGAATTGGGGTTAGAAAACAAGTACAAAAATTCGTCAGGAGGTTTTGGGAAAAGTTTGGTGCGCCACCCCACTTAGTGCGCCAGGAGAAGGCCTCTATAGTTTGGGGCCTAGCGCCCTGTGCAAGCCAGTGCGCCTTAACTAATGGTTTGTAGGATACGGGTTGGTGCCCTGCGTCACTCAGTGCGCCACGGTCATCTGCCCCCACCCCTTCTCTGTCGTTTTGCCCGTCTGAGTTCTTTCAAAGGGTACCTTTACTCCCCTTTGATTCTAAACTACTCTAAACTACTTTTAAACATCTAGAAATCATTCATACCATGAATGATAACCTTGAATTCATATTTCAAATTCAAGGTAGAGCTAAGATTCAAGTCTTGAGAGTTCTTCGAGTCATTTTAAGAAGTCTTTTTACAAATTGTTTTAAAACTTGTTTTAAAAAGACTTGAGCACTGAATTGAGTATGTCTTCCGCTAAGAGTTAAGCCAGGCCAAGGGTTCTCTTGAGGTCAGCAATAGTTCTCGAGTTCCCGGCCGCGCCCAGGGTGTAGGCTCGGGGCGTGACATTTAAACCATGAATCTCTCTTGACTTTTAGAACACGTTTTTCAACAAAAAAATCTCATTTTAGCCTTTCGATTTCTGAAGTAATTCGACTATTTTACCTTGGTTTTTAATCCTATTAATATGGGTATCATTGAGCTTTTGAATTCATATTGCATAAACATTGATGGTATATCTAGTTACTATACCGCTTAAACATTGATGGCATACTCGATTGTCAAACTAATCATGTTTTAGAGAGTCTTTCTCAAAACTCAGCTTTACTTCTTCAAAAACTCAATTTAAAACTCAAATGTTGGCTTTAAAAAGCTTCTCAAGATTTATAACTAAACTCATAGGGTTCATTTGGAATTATAGACATGAAATACTCAACCCATGGAGCTTAATAGCATTATGGAAACTCAGAACTCAGAACTCAAGGACTCAAAGATTCAAGAACTCAAAACTCAGGACTCAACAATACTACTTCTCGCAAGAATACTCAATTCATAGAGTTCATCCACAATTATGGGCATGAACGACTCGACTCAAGGATCTCAATACAATGTAGACTCATGAATACAACTCTTCTCATATTTGTACTCTTTTAATCAAGACTTAGTTCAAGTCTATGGTTGATTTCAAAAGAATTCTCAAATTTGACTCAAAGGACCCTCTTGAACGTTCCTCTTAATCTCTCTTTAATTTGAGATATATGATTAGGATATGTAGGATATTTCAATGATTAATGAAGACTTTAAGATTTAATATCAAGGAAAGAATGAAGACACGATTCAAAGGAAAACATACGGATCAAAGAACGGAGAAGAAAAAGGGAAGACGATTTTGGAGTATCGGTGGCGCGTCGCGCCAGCCGCAAAATTACTGGGAGTACTTTGGGGCGCACTGTTGGCGCAGAGTGCCAGTCCTCCTTGCTCTATGGAGGCGCATTTCCCCATCACAGACCCATAAATATGACTAATTTTCTAGTTGAATTTCGGGTCCTAACTCATCTAGAATCGATTGGTTTCTTCCAACTCTCTTTAATTCGTAAACTTAATAGAAATTCATTGAAATCTCACTCAAATTCTATCAAGAAAGACCACTCATTCGCAAGACCCTCACCTCAAGAACTCAAAACCTCCATTCATAAAGAATGGGGCTAAAACTCAAGAACTACTCAAGAATCTTTACATAAACGATTTCATGAATGAATTTATGGAAGAACTACATGATTGGCGTGATGATGAAAATTTCTATCACTATGGGAAACCTCACTTACGTGGAAAGAACAATTGTTCTTGGTGAATTTCCTCAACTCTTAAATGAACGCTTGAAAACCCTCTTTTCCTCTTCTTAAAACTACGCTCTAAAAACCCTAAGTGTTTAGAACGTGAATGGGTATTTTAGAATCTGATTAAACCATTAGTTGGGTTAGGAAAATGTGTTAAGACAAGTTGGGAAAAGGAAAAGACCAATATACCCTTTCCTAAAATGAATGGAAAGTCTTAAATAGAGAGGCTTCACTCAAATGGGCATAAATTCTTACTCGGAGTTTGAAGATTAGAAAAATTGATGGCATTGGAAAGAGGACTCAAAAACCTTCGATGTGATAGCTCATGGGCAACCTAATTCATTATGTGCTAAAAGATATGGTTGTTTGAAGTTAACCCAAGTGAAATCTCTTTGTGAAACTCAATCGAAAAGAAATTTTTCAACTCAACTTTATGCTAGGGGATTCTAGTAACCTTAACATCTAAGAAAAGTAAGACTCACTCGGTACTAATCTTATTCACCATAAAGAATGACTAGAGTCTTAACTTAGAAATTTTTGGAATGTTACAAAAAAAATACACTTTTAACTCTATTAGGGAGACTCTCTTACCAAAAATCATCACTATGAGTTGCGTGATGATACAACGTCTCACCCATACTACCATAATTGTCCTATACCGTGTCGGGGTATAGAACCTCTTGACTAAGTGGATCCACTATGCTCTATTCGAAGGCACTAAGGATTCATCTAAAAAGTATGATCATGTACCCATGTTGGCAAGACATGGTTTATAGGGATTTTGAGTTGTTTGAACTCAGCCCCATATAGGTGCTCAATACTACTCCTAATAAATATATACTCATGCTCAATTTCTCTTAGAGGTAACTACTATGAAATATCTCTGAACTCATTACTCATTTAGAAATCAAAGTCTCTTTTCCAAATGTCATAAATGATACATTTGTGAATACTTAGTTCCCTTATACTCTTACTCAATTTATATTTTAAAATTCTTTCTCAAAACTCCTCTATTCTTTCTCAAAAACTCTATTTAAAATAAAAATGTTGGCATTAAAAGAATCTCAAAATTTATAAATAAAAATAGGGTTCATGATGAAATATAGACATGAAAGAATAAACTCCAAAATCTCAATAATAATATAGAAAACTCAATACTCATAACTCAACGATACTACTCATCTCGAGAATACTCAATTCATAGGGTTCATGCTGAAATATAGATATGAATGAATCAACTCAAGAATCTTAATTCATAACATATAGCAATCAATAATGAGGAATTGAATTTAAAAAAGAACTAGGAACTCAAGAACTCAAAATCAACTCATCTCAAGATTACTCAAATCTAAGGATAGACCACTAGATTACACTTTTACGAATTTGAAAGCAGATGTAGGGCGTGAGGATGAACTAGTCTAACACTATGATAGCCTTACATACCTGAGAAGAACAAAGTTCTTGGCGAAATCGATGAAATTTGAAGAACGCTTAAAAACCCTAGCTTTTCTTCTCTTGAATCTTTCTCTAAGTCTTTGAAGTGTTAAAGAACGTAAAATAATGTTTTAACACTGTTTAGACCCTTAATTAGGTGAAAAGGGGTTCTGGTTTAGGCTTAGAAGGGGTGGGAAAATACTAAATTACCCTTCTTAAAACTGACGAAAAACATTCTACAGGCCCATCTATGGTTTGTTCTTCGAACAGTAGATCCTATTCATAGAATTCAAATTGAATTTTTGGGCTCAAAATTCTAATCTATCAGTCGACACGACAGCCCGTAGTAGTTGTTATGGCCTATAGAATAGATCTGTAGGATTGGATACCAAAATTCATACTTTCTGAAGTTTTTGACGGTTTGACAATGCAGGTCGTAGTTTAACCTACAACCTGTAGGTTGGATCCGTTGTTCACAAACTCAGAAAACTCTAATATGGCGTCTCTGGAAAAATCACCATAACTTTTTACTCCGAACTCAAAATAAGGCAAACTTGATGGCGTTGAAAAGAGGACTCAAAGACCTTCAATTGGATAAGTCATGGGCTACCTAGTTTATTAGATGCTATGAGATATGATCCTTTGAACTTGATTGGTGTGAGGCCAAAAATACATATTTTTAATTATTATTTGCCTCATATTTAGTATTTATATTTGTCCTTTTTGAGCATAAATTTTATGGATTGTGCTTAATATGTTTTGTGTGTTGGATTAAATTTGTGTGAAATAAAGAAGTTTGGAGCTAAAACGAATTAAAGATAAAGGTTGAAGAAGGAATTCAAGTAGACAACTTAATGGATTAAATTGAATTTAATAATATATAATATATTAGAAGTGAAGTATATGACTGCTGCCACATGTCACTCATCAAAGGCAGCAGCAGCAAAAACAATTGGCAACGGACTACAGTTCATCCACCGAATGTTGACCAAAGTCAATCCAAAGGATAAATTTCCACAATTTCACAACTTAGGATATCAAATCCTCAAAAAGATTCAGAGATTGAAATCGGCAACTCTCCCAGCTGAGATTTTACATTTCGTGATTGATGGAATAAACAGAATTCCATTTGACACACGAAACTCCAAAAGACCCCAAAAATCACTTCCTTAACAACTTAGCCTTTAAAACTCACAAACCTACCATATTCTCAATTTTAACTCAAAGTTGTAAACCAACATTACAAACTCAATCATAAAAGACTCGGGGTCAATATCGGGAAGGAAAATGGTAAATTCATGAAACTTTCCAAAAATGACCGACTGAGTCATTACATTATCCACCACTAAAAACCATATTTGTCCTTGAACATAAAGCAAAGGAAAGTACCTGGAGCTACAAAAATCTGAGGATATCGAGCATGCATATCTGACTATGTCTCCCAAGTAGCCTCACTAACTGAATGATGCTTCCACTGCACCTTCACTGAAGCAATCTCATTGGTCCTAAGCTTTCGGACTTCCCTATCCAAAATGACAATAGGCTCCTCCTCAAAAGATAAGTCTGGACCAAACTTAAGAGAATCAAGGGAAAGTACATGGGACTTATCAAGCACGTACTTTTTAAGCATGGAGATATGAAACACGGGATGCACAATTGAAGAACTAGGTGGGAAGGCCAACTTATAGGCCACCTCTTTTACACGACTCAAAATCTACAGGGGTCTAATGAATCTAGGCTAAGCTGGCCTTTCTTTTCGAACCTTATCACACCTTTCATGGGTGACACTCGAAGCCAAGCATGATCACCCTCCATGAACACTAGAGCTTGAACTCTCCGATCACCATAACACTTTTGTCGACAATAGTCTACCCTGGATCATACAAACCTACTCCATAGCATCTCTAAGAAAGTATGTATCCAATGAGTCCATCTTTGCTAAATCAAACCATCCAATCGGACATTTAAATCATCTATCATACAACGCCTCAAAATGGGCCATCTGAATACTGGAATGATAAGTGTTGTTATACGCAAACTCTGTTAAGGGGAAATGTCTATACCATTTAGCACCAAAATATCACTCGGAGACTGTCCTCCAATACCTGACTCATCCGCTCAGATTTGACATTTTTATAATGATCAAAAGTTGTACTCATATCTAACCGAGTACCCAAACCATGTTGCAAAGCCTTCCAAAAATGGGAAGTGAACAAGGAACCTCGATCGGAGATAATACAAACTTGAACTCCATGTAGTCGCACAATCTGACTAATATAAAGCTTGGCTAGTGTAACACCTCGATATTTGAAAGAGCTAAAATTAGATAGAACTAAATTGGAAATAGCAAAATCTAAAATTTGGAAGTTATGCTTAAGTTGTGAGTTTTGGGTCAACTCCAAACGACCATAACTTTCAAATGGCCATGAGTTAGGTGGCTTATAAGATATCAAATGAAATGTCTTGGAACTCCTTTTCCATCGCCACCAAGTTTTCTAATTTTTTAGCTTGTATGAGGGAGATATACCCATTTGAAATATGCCTGTCCATTTAAGGAATGTTACCCGAAAATATGAGAGGTATTTTTGTCTTTTCCTTACCCAATTAGATTTAATTCATTTTTAGTAAGGTTTTGGGGCGTCGTCTAAACTGATTTGGTTCAGTTTTACAAACCTAAACTACGCTACGGTTTTAGAAAAGAGTTCAAGAAGATAAAAGAGGATAGAAGAGGAGAAGATTCAAGGCGTTCATCAAGTTCTTGAAGTTTTATTGCGGATCTTCGCCAACGGTTTGATCCTAAGATGTATGTGAGTTCTCATAGTGTTGGGTTCGTTCACCTATACGACAATCATGTTATTTTCAGCGCAAATTCATTCTTAAAGTTGGAGGATTTGAGTTCTTGTTGAGTTTTCTTGGAATACCTTTCATAATCTTGATTGTTGAGGTTTTGTTGAGGTTTTGTTGAGGTTTTGACGAGTTCTTGAGATAAGAGTTAGTGATTTGAGGGGTTTTTTCAGTAGATTATTGTGTACATATGTTGAGTATTCGATACTAAGTGATTGGAAAAGAAATCATTCGATTCTAGGTGAATTAGGGTCATAAAACAAAGAAGAATTTTCATCGAGGTTTTCTGGGCTGGGGTTGGCACGCGCCTCCCCAGTAGTGCGCCACAAATGTCCCTCTGTAGTCTAGGGGTTGGCGCCACTCAGTGCGCCAGGGTCTCCTGCATTAACTTGTTTTCAATCCTTTGCTCCGTTTGAGTTTTTTCAATTGGTTCCTTTACCCCCTATTGATTCTAACTACTCTAAACTACTTCTAAATATCTATAACTCCTTCATAACATGAATCATACCCTTTAATTCATAATTCAAATTGAAGGTAGAAGTTAAGAGTCAAGTCTTGAGACTTCCTTTGAGTCATTTCAAAAAGTCTTTAAAAAATTGTTTTTAAACTTGTTTTAGACTTGAGCATTGAATTTGAGGAAGAGTAGAGCTGAGTTCATTTTATTTAAAATTATATATGGGAACTAAGTATTCCTAAGAGAAAATGTTTTTACATTCAAGATGAGAGGAAACACCAATTTCAAAGAGTTCATGAGCAGTTTTTAGTACTATCTCTTTTAAGAGAAAACCTTTTGAGTAATAATCTTAAAGTTGAGGAAGAGGAATTGTTTTCTTTAAAACATAATGAGCTAAGTTATATTTTGGGAATAGTATTAACCTCTGATATGGGGGAGAGTTCTAACAACTCACAACCCCCATAAACCATGTAGTCAATGTGGGTAGAAAAGGGTCTAGGACTGTAAATGTTCTTCTTTAACTGTCTTTACTAAGGCCCTAATTGTCTGCACTCACAGAACTGCTTCCTCTTCCTATCAAGGCCTCTACTTTTACCACACACAGATTTAACCCTTGACGATCCTATAACAATTGCTTCTACTAAGAGAGACACCAAGATGCTAAAATGCTAAAGAGTTAGCTACCTTGATAACTTTAAACACAACCCCTCCCTTTTCTCTCCTCTCTCTTCTTTTTTAGGTAGGTAGAAGTATGGAACTATTCTACTTGATTGTGGCCACTTCATCTAAAAGCAAGTTGTTTGAGATAGAACACCTATGTTTACTTTTTTTAAGTTTGTAACACGCCCCATCACAAGATAAGTCTAGGATTTCTTTCATATGCCAGGGACGTGGAGATATTTTTTTAAAGGTCACAGTAACCTTTTGCCTACTTCAATACCATACTGAAATATCTCATCTTAAAGCATAAATTGTTAAGAGGTTGAACAGATATAATTATTTATTTATTTTAGTTCTGCAAGAGTTTCATATTGGAGAAGCTGATAACCAACCTTTAATGGTTACAACTAAAACAGACATACTATTTTATCTAGTTATTATAACCAAATTCAAATTATGATAGAGGGAATGATTTAGCATGAATTAAGATTAGATCAACATGGACAATGAAAAAAATGTGTTGCGGAGCAAGTCCAAAATCATGTATACCCCCAACCTTTTTCACCTAATATCCCAACCAAAAGGTGATGTAGATGAAGGGACGTGAACCAGGATTTCATATTAAAACTCATCAGAAAAAAGAAAAAAACACAAGGGACCATTACGGGGTAAAGTAGAAACAACTATTTCTCACTTCAATTGACGCCAAACAAAATTGATAACCACATCTGGAACATGAAAATGGAAACATCATAATAAAAACTAATATTACAACTAAGGTAAATATTGTCAGTGTTATAATGTCGCTTAGGGTGACTCAGCTGCTACAACTAGTAAGCTTCATATACAACAGTTACGAATCACCAAGAGTTCATCAAGGAAATCTACAAGATCGTGGAGATTCTGGGAGTTACATCAGTGGAAAAGGTGGACTTGGCCACTTATTATTAACTTAAGGTTGTTGCTCAAGTATGGTTCAATCAATGGAAAGAAGAGAGGATATTTGATTTGGGTCCTCTTGGTTGAGAGAAATTCAAAGGGGATTTCCTGGATATATTGTTTCTTCTTGAGAATAAGGGAAGGGAAAGTGCTTGAGCTCATCAATCTTTGACAAGAAAACATGAGTGTGAAAGAGTATGCATTGAATTCACTCAATTATGGTTGCCACTCTAGGGCAAGGATGAATAGGTTGGTATCGGGTGTGTCAGAGATGGTGGTTAAATAATAATGTTGAACTGCCATATTAATGAAGGAGATGGAAATATCACGTTTGATTATACATGCCCAACAAATCAAAGAGGAAAAGATGAAAGATAAATCTAGAGAGTCAAAGAGAAAAAGAATGGGTGATGGTGACTTTCTCTCATTCTAAGTGTTGATGTTCCCAATTTTGGAAAATTTCTTCGGCCATTCGCCTTCTAATGCTAGTAATTAAACTTCATATATATATATATATATATATATATATATATATATATAGAGAGAGAGAGAGAGAGAGAGAAGATACGAATCGCCTGATTTGCCAATCAATGGAAGAGGATTCCACCAATTCAAAGAAGTATATATGTTGCATAGCCATATTCAGGACTGAAGGAAAATATTTTATTTATAAACTCAAAAGTTCGATATGTTTCTACATATTTCTGTATTTTCTATATTTTCTGTATATATTGAAAATAACTAGTAGCATCCCTATTTATAGACGTAAAAATCAAATTAAACTAGGACTAGGAACTACTCTAACTAACAAATCCAAATTAAACATAAATAAGTAAATACCATAAATAACAAATCCTAATCAACTTAGTATTCCTACTCCAACTTTGAATTATTATTTCCAACATTCTCCCGTAATTCAAAGTTGTGTACTCTTGCCTTTTCTTCTTGTTATTGTTGTTGTATTGGAGTATTTTTCTTCAATCTTCAATTGTTGGAGTACTTCACTTCAATCTTTCAATTATTGGAGTACTTTTCTTCAATCTTCAATTGTTAGAGTACTTCTCTTCAATTCTCATTTATTTTTTTCTTGGTTGTGTTGGAGCACCTTCTCTCCGACTTCCATGTGTTGGAGCACTTTCTTTCCAACTCATGATATTTTTTTTCTTGGTTGTGCTGGAGCACTTCTCTCCAACTTCCAAGTGTTGGAGCACTTTCTCTCTAACTCACAATATTTTTTCTCTTGGTTGTGTTGAAGAACTTCTCTCCAACTTCCAAGGTTGATGCCCTTCCCATGAACGCCTTTTCCTTTTGGGTTTTGTTTCGATATTTTTTTTCTTGGTTGTGTTGGAGCACTTTTCTCCAACTTTCAAGATGGATGCCCTTTCCACCAACACCTTTTTTTTTGTTTTTTTGAATTTATCTAACTTTTAATTTAGAGAATAATTTCTTCTTCTTGTTCTTGATTGCACTTCTTTTATTTTGCAATATTCTTGTAAGTCTTTCTTCCTAGCATATTTTTTTCATGCATATATTATTCATCTAGCTTTTGTCAACATGATCATTGACCAGACTAGCAGCATATATTGGTCATTGCCACCTGCCAGTAGCGGAAACTCTTAGATATTCTACCGAGATCGTAGAAGCTCTGATACCAATTTGAAGTAAAATATTTTATTTATAAGCTCAAAAGTTCTATATGTTTCTGTATTTTCTATATTACTTATATTTTCTGTGTATATTGAAAATAACTAGTAACATCCTTATTTATAGACATAAAAACAAATTAAGATAGGACTAGGAACTACTCTAACTAACAAATCCTAATTAAACATAAATAAGTAAATACTATATATAACAAATCCTAATCAACTTAGAATTCCTACTCCAACTTGAATTATTATTTCCAACAAGGACGCTCCAGCATAATCCTGCATGTATGTATGTAACTATAAATCTTGATGGATCCTCAAAGACTAGAATCACAATGTGGAAGCCAACAACGTAACCAACTTGTTATGAGTGGAATCACGGCACCAGCCCCATTCAACAGGCCACTTTCGAATCTGTAGATATCGTGCCTAAAGAGCAATTTGAAAAAGAAAAAGGGAAAAACATATGATGAGATAACAGTGATAAAAAGATATAATAAAATAAATATACACAACTAATTAATTAATGTCTATACTTGCTCAATAATGGAAAATAGACAAGCTTAATAATACCTAGCTTTTTCACCTTTTCTAAAGTGGAGAGGAGCTGCCTTTAACAATGATTGTCGTATGGAGGAGAAAATCTAAACAACAACTTAACAAAACACATGACATCAAATTAATGGATCACTACCCCGCCCAAAAAGATATAACCAGAAAAAAAAATTATATATGTAATGTT